>JAFMSR010000010.1:22213607-22361107 GCA_022818135.1 Saxidomus purpurata | reverse complement strand
ATGTAAACAAAGAGGGCCATCATGGCCCTTTATCACTCACCTGAGTGAACTTTAACAAAGTGGACCTGGAAGGCTAGACTAGGTCACTGATGCGACAAAGACAACCGGTATTATAGGTTAATTGTACATCGTGATCAAATGTCAAAACAACCTGACAAACTTCCAGGATATTGGGCTGAAATGTAACCTCTAAGTGTTTACAAGGTTTTTCCACATTGGGCTCTGTGACCTATTTTTACCCCGGATGACCCATATTCGAACTTGACTAGAGATCATCAAAACAACCTTTCCGAAAATTCCAGGATATTTTACCTCTAGAGTGTTAATAAGGTTTTCCATTTTGGGCGTGGACCGAGTTTTACCCCAGATGACCCCAGAGACCCATATTCAAACTTGAGGTGAATCTCAAACAACCTTTCTACCAATTTCAAGGATTCTGGGCTGAAAATGGTTAAAACTAAGAGTTTTTTATATTTGGGCCTGACCTACCAGTAGTTTTTGACCCCAGATGACCCATATTCGAACTTGGGCTAGAAAATCATTGAAACAACCTTTCTGACAAATTTCAAGGATATCTGGGCTGAAAATGTAACATCTAGAGTGTTAACAAGGTTTTTCCATATTTGGGCTCTGTGACCTACCAGTAGTTTTTGACCCCAGATGACCCATATTCGAACTTGGGCTAGAAAATCATTGAAACAACCTTTCTGACATATTTCCAGGATATTTGGGCTGAAAATGTTACCTCTAGAGTGTTAACAAGGTTTTTCCATATTCAGGCTGTGTGACCTAGTTTTTGACCCCAGATGACCCATATTCGATCTTGAGCTAGAAATCATCTTAACAACCTTTCTGACAAATTTCCAGGATATTTGGGCTGAAAATGTTACCTCTAGAGTGTTAACAAGGTTTTTCCATATTTGGGCGTGTGACCTAGTTTTTACCCCAGGTGACCCATATTAAAAATTGAGCTAGAAATCAACCAAACAACCTTTCTGACAAATTGCCAGGATATTTGGACTGAAACAGTAGCCTCTAGAGCCTTAACAAGATTTTTCAATTTTTGGTATGTGACCTAGTTTTTCATTCCAAGATGACCCATATTCGAACCGTCCAGTAATTACTGGGACAAACATCCTGACCAAGTTTAGTGACAATTGAGGCAAAAATGTGACCACTAGAGTGTTAACGAACTAAATGTGGAAGGACGACGGACATTCATCGATCCTAATAGGCTAAAAACCGAAAACAGTGTAAGGTATGGAGGCTATACTTCACACAATGACATGTCAGAGGAAGTACAGTGATCAAGAAACAAAACTCTAGTGTACCCCATTTTAAAGTTACCTCCCTTTATGTAATATGCTTGCCTAGAGCATCGCTTCAAAACTATGTATGGGATCGAGTTGATATTAACAGGGTCTAAGCAATCACCTTTTTTTCTGAAATGGTTAAAACTATTTTGAAGTTGGCAAGTTACATGTGAATGCATTACTATATCTTTTATAATTGTCTTAATTGAAAACACACTAATTTGGCAAAAATATCAATCCTGCATACATGTTTCCTTGCCAAGGACCATGTTGTTTTCTGTATTGGACAATAGGATGAAACAGAATAAGAAGACTGGCTTAATTTGTATATATAAAAATTTATTAATTACACACTGATATGTATCAAAATTATCATAACCACAATAAAGTATAGAAAACGGAATGTTAAAAAAGGGAAAAATAATACTACCAAAGGCAAGCACCAAATAACCTAAATGTTCACAAGTGTTTATATTCATGCTTAAAGCAGTGAATGTCTAGACAGTTGAAGTCAAACTGTGTACACAAATTTATTAAGACTGAAACATAACAAGTTGTTACAACTTACTATTAATAGCTCTCAATATTTTCAATTTCTAAGAGGGAAAGACAATATGGTTTACAGAGTCCTGCCTCAGGACTATACCACCATGGCACTTGTGGTATCGAACCCTGAACCCTTCAATCCTGAGGAAAAACATGCTGCCGCTGGGCAGCAGCGGCTCAATCACCATAGAGGTCCAATGATGTATTGGTAGAATATTGACCTCCTTACTCAAAGGATACCTCCAGAATACAGTAAACACCCTATATAACGACTCCAGATAATAACAAAATTCTGCATATAACAAACACATTTTCTTGACACAATGTTTTTTCCTTCTTTTATTTATATGAAAATGCTATATGGCAATATTAAAACCTCCAGATAAAAAGAACAAATTTAAATGGGCCCCAAGGGGTTTGTTAACTACAGAGTTTACTATATTGTCCTTGGATTTTGACTAGGACTTTCAAAATCCTTTCTTTATTGGTCAGATCCCCAGGAAGCAATCATTGAGAGAAATTTAAAAGTTGTAAGAACCGGAGTCTTCAATCATAGAAAAAAACGAAGTGTTAAAATCAAAGAAAGAGAGCAAATACTGCACATAAAACAAATCAGTTGTAATAAATAAACTTTGTACAAAATTTAATAGATTAAAAGCTCAAAAACAAAACAAAATGTTAGCGCTATGATTCACTTCTAAACATATGTACTGATCTTGCTTTAGTTAGCTGACAATAAATGAACAAGTAGCATTAAATATGTAATGAATATTAAATGAAGCAAAGAGACTAAACACATTTTACTCAATTGGACACCAGTTTCTTAATGCCTAAATTAGCTCTGGGGCCTAGGTATTAAGTAAACCTTGTCAAGACTTGCAGTCAAATTCATCTAAATTGATAATCAAGGATGTACTTTTAAATTAATGATGTACAAAACACAGGCCAAAGAGAATGTGTTCTTTTCGTCAAATAGAAGCTAAAGGGGGACTTTATTAATCACAGGAATGAAATGATTCAAAAGAAAGTAGACAAAATTTCACAAAGTCTAAATACTGAAATAATGTAAATGGAGTAAATCATGACGTTTAATAGCATAAGCATTTTTTAATGTAGAATTTACAGAATGCATGGAAGATCTATTAAATAGCAATACAACTGTAAATATTTATACACAGCTTTTAGTGTTTGCTATGTGGCTTTAAAAGAATCATATCAATGCACATCTAGAGTGTTCGAATATAAATTGAAACGGTTTCAAGAAAAGATGTTTCAAGCTGCTTCCAAATACTAACTGCTGCCTTTAAAATTGTTTCTAATTTTGCACTCCCCACCCCCTCCACTCCCTGGTCTTACAGTGATAAACATTGATTCCTGAATATTTGCAAAGCATGAATAATGAAAACAATGCCTGAAGAAGTGACTATAGGAGTAAAATAAATGACTATTTACATGGATGCTTATTTAATGTATCACATTAATTTTGATCACAACAGTAACTTAGGCCAGCACTGCTAGGCATGAACTAGCATGAAACTTGGTAAAATGTTCATGTATAAAATAGACAGACTTAAACTTCAGAGCTAGAAGCTGTGACTGTGAACCTCATCCTTGTAAAGCCTTTGCGGAGTATCCCAATAAGTAGTACTGACAGATTACTTCAAAGGTAGCTTACATAATGTGCTGAGTGTGACTCCCTAGTCCCAACAGCTAAAATGAACTGACATTATGTCAACTAGTTCAGGACTAGAAGCTGCTTTCTAGAGCGGAACGTTCCCAGTGTGACTCCCTAGTACAATAACAACTGAAATGATTTGACATTGTGTTAATTTTTTATTTGACCATCAAATGGTCTTTCTTGAACTTACTGGGTTTTTAAGCCAAGAGCGGGAAACACATCAAGCAATGTTCAAGTACTACAGTACTGAAGGCATAAAAACACTGAAAATCTTTTAAAAGACTATTTCTACCATATTTCACCTCTTCAAAAATGAACTTCAATGCTATCACTGAATTCAATTCATCTCCTTCAAAGGGCCTTTATTCACCAATAGTGGTTTTTAGTGTATAACTGGACATTATTTGTAATTCAAGCATGTACCGGTAGATCAACTTCAACAAGGTTATGCACCTTATTAAATCAATTTTCATGACTATACAAATATGTACACATGTTAAAGGCAATACAGCAGATACCTGTATAGTTTTGAATCATAATTCAAAATGGGATTGACCACAATACAAGGAACTCCTCAAATCCCCACGTGAACTTGTAAGGTGGCAGGATAGGAATGAAAAATAAATTTTGTATACATAATGTGAGGAATGATGTAGGTGTGAGTGAATAAATGGCAACCAAACAAGCAGAATTTGGAAACAACAATGCCAAAAACAGTTGCATATCAAGGTCCTCGTCCATTAACTGGTAATAAAGAAAAATAAAAGAAAATGATATTTCCCCATGTTAGTGGGTGTAGGTCCAGAACAGCCCACCTCCAGAACGGACCACTTCCAGAACGGCCCAGTACAGAAAAAACCAGTCCATAATGGCCCACTTTTTTAAGTATCCTTGTATTATAGGAAAAAAGATTAAAAAATCATTGATGGAAATTGTCCTATTCAACAGAGTTCGCTGTATGATAATTATTGCATAAACAACAAAGTCCAAACACAGAGTTCAAACTGTTGTTGTTTAAAACTCTTTGATCCACCGTGACTTGTGTCCCCCAACAAAAGTCATTTACATGTACTTATTTTACTAACTTTTTATTTGAGTGTCATGAAATGGCAGTTCTACTGATTGTATTAATAATGTCATATTTAATGATTTAATTGGTAATATTTGTATTTCAAAGAAATAGTTATATTTTTCTGTTATTTCGTCTGGTATGATGGTCAAAGTTATCTGTGACACAGGTCTATCAAAACTAAATCATTGAAAACTTTGAAAACATTAATCAATGACATTTCCATTTAATGACTTTTAAAAAAAATTCTTACTGTACGCCAAATCTTAATGTACAAATTTTATATATCTTAATCATAACTAAGAAATGCGGGCCGTTTTGGACTGGTCCGTTAGGGAAGTGGGCCGTTCTGGTACTAAACCGTTAAGTGTACCCTGGCAAAAATGAGAGATGAAAGGTCATAAAAACTCACAATAACACTGTGGCTCAGGTGAGCTTAATCATAAAAAGAGGCCAAGATGGCCCTATGTCACTCACCTGTATATCAATTACATCAGGGAAAATATATGAAAATAGAAAAGAAATGATGTCTTGAAATTTGCACAAGTCTACACATAATTTTCGAGGTCTACATGTACCTTTACGGACCTGGCACATGATCACTTTTAGCCAATCAGGATGAATATTTATGGTAAGTATACAATGTTATATGGATACAACTATAATTACACATATTGCTATGAAAAAAAAAATCACATCAGATTCTGTAAAACTGCTGTATAAAAATACCTGGTTAGTGGCTGTAAAATGGGGGTTTCATCACCTTGGTTTGCAGTACCACTTTATTTTTACCACTCTATTTTCACAACACTTCACAAATTTTTAAAAAATCACGTCATAATGAAAAATAAAACTCTCTAAAACAGATCTTTTCACACAAGTACAACATCTATAGACAAAATAGCAAAATATTTCAGGTATTTTAGTTTTACTAAGGCACAAAGCCATTTGATTTTTATAACCTGTACTAAACTTTTTATCTGTCCTGTATTTTTTTCTGTCCTATATTATTCCAACATTGCTGAAGGTATTACATACATGGTTATATATTCTTGTTACCTTTATTCTAATGTTAGGCTGTATAATCACATGCACAGACAGTGATAAATGGGTAAATACTGTGTAAGGTTAGCATCATCTCTCTCACACTTCATTGGTGTAGAACTTGGCGTCTTTCACCTGATGGTACAATATTTTGCTACTTCAAAAAATAAAAAATAAAACGTTGTATGAGATTACACAGTCTCATAATTATCATATCATATGATATCTGCTGTAAAGGTATTGCCTCCATCCACTCTGGTAGAGGCAGCATTTTCTGCCTTTGCAAGCAGTGGACACCATGCTCGGGCTGTACTTAACCAGTCCCCATGCTATAAACCTTTATTCATGCTAAACTGGGTTTTGAACATTTTGTACTCAAAGCTGACTGAAGCATAAAAAATACATTTAAAATCACATGGCCAGGTCTCAGTTGAAATGATTTGCTATTTGACTGGTTAAGTTTTATAAAGCATCATACAAAACCCTCTAGTACTGTTTCACCAGTGAGTGTAAGGTTGGCAAGTCCATTTTACCAATTCAGCCAATTAATGATTCAATATTTAATTCATGAATACCATCCTACCACCTTATTTCTTGAATACCACTCTTGTTTTTGTTAAGATAAGTCCGAGTCCTTCAGAAGAATTTGAAAGACCCTGTAAATTAGTATATATACAACATCAGTATTAAATGATACTCCCCATATCATGAGAGCCTTTATGAAAGCCAGCATGGCCCTATGTTGCTCACCTGAGTGAACAGAAACATCTGCTATATGATCATCATTTCTGCATAACTACTGACAATAAAGATAATAACTGTGCACTGGAGCAGAACTGCTTGAACAATTTTGGTAGAGGACCATTCAAGAAAAAGTCTGTGACGTCTGGTTGAAATTCACACAAAAGTTAAGGATGAGATATCTTTTAAAGATTTTTATCTCTGGTGGCCACGTGTTCAGCAGAGCCAAACCGTTTGAGCAATATTGGTGGATGTCTCCAATGAACAATTTATGAAGTTTGACTGAAATATGTCCAGTAGTGAAGATGTTGTTTGAAGCAATTGTTGATGGCACACCCTGGTGGACAATGGATATCAAGTGGTCACAATAGTAACGATGAGCACTTAGTGCTCAGGTGAGATAAAAACAATTACAGGAATGAAACTTCTAAAAAGTCATGTGTACATTCAGCTCTATAAAGTCATTTGGAATGTTTATGTTACTTGTAATACAGCAACCATTACATTGCAAAATTACAAAAATCCATTTAGCATGAATAAAACAGTGGTATAGGGGTTACTCATTTTGTTTTAGCTCAAAAGTGAAACAAACTTTCTAAACTTGATCATTCTCAAGGCGCCATATGTGATAGAGCTAGCTACTTATCAGAGAGAGCCATCAATTTTCATTACTGGTACTCATTTACAGCTTGGTAGACCAAGGCAAATGCGGTACTAGAGATAAATTAACTACAACACTTCATATGTTAGATAATTGACAATGAAACTTTTACAGAAGTGCCTAACTGAAATGTACAGTCCTATAATTATATCATTTGATTTCCATTTTTTTGTGAATAAATTCAAGCAGCTTAATCAGGAATGCTTAATCATATTGAAAGATAGTCCAATCTAATTGTGAAATTATCTAAGGGGACTATTAAATGTTGCAAGATGAATGCCATCAAAAACTGTATTAAAGCAATGCCAATGGATTAATTCTGTTAGACAAGACTTAGTATTTTCCCTCCATATTTGAGGCTATCTTGCAGAAATCGTTATGATGTTTGAAGTCATTTTCGATAAAGATTGACATTTCTGTGAAAATGCCGAATTATACAACTGATGAAATGTCACTAAAGTTTCATGACATTACTTAGGAAACAGAACTGACCAAATATCAGTCTATCTACATGGAGAAACTGAAATGGATTCACACTGGTCACAAACAACACCAGGTTGCTTTTACTATGAAAGGCTAGTTGGTGTTCTTTCAATATCCCATCAATGTGGCTATGGTTTCTGTATGACTCAGGTCAGTAACACCATAATATATGAATTCTATGTTAAATATGAAAGTGAATTTCTTAAAATGTCTTGCATAATTCCATTCACTTTTCTGTGTTTTGTTTTTTCTTTAACCTAAGTTTTTATCACTCAGGTTAGTAACACCATATATGATATGAACTAGATGGGTGTTCAGTAGAACACTTGTGTCGCCCTCTTACGCTTTGTCAGAATAACCAATAATTTTGTGACAAAATCTAAGTACAACAAGAGCTGTCCATAAGACAGCAAGCTCGACTATTGTGGGTGTTTGTAAAAAACAAAACTTTACAGTATAAAGCAAAACAAAATCTGCTAACTATTAAGTATAAACTAGGAAAGTTGAATCATAAAAAAAGTCAAAATCTATAACTATAGATTTAATTTTTGGTAAATGAATTGTTTGATACAATATGTACCCCTGAACACTATTGCGAAGTTTGATATAACTACCATAAGTGGTTAATGAGATATGTGCATGATAGTTCCTTGCATGCAAAACTTTAACCAAATTTTCAAAGTCAAACAAGGGCCATAATTTGCACTAAATTTAAACAAGAGTTATCTGTCTTGACTGTGTGACACCTCTTAAGACATTAAAAAAGTTTCAAGTCAATAATATAAGTTGTTACTGAGATATGTGCATGATAGTACCTAGCAGGCAAAACTTTAACCAAATATTCAAAGTCAAACAAGGGCCATAATGTACTAAATTTATACAAAGAGTTACCTGCCTTGATTGTATGATACCCCTAAAGACATGAACAAAGTTTCAAGTCAATATCATAAGTGGTTACTGAGAAGTGCAGATAGTACTTAGCAGGCAAAACTTTAACCAAAGAAGCAACGCCGGCGGGGCTTGAAGTGACTGTAATAGCTCTCCATATTCTCCGAATAGTCGACCTAAAAAGGGGCATAACTCTGTCTATATGACCTTGACCAACAAAATATGGCGGCATCACAACCCTTTTGACATAAGCAATACAATTTGAAAGTTTGATAAAGAAATCTTAAGAAATCGAAAAGTTATAGCAAACATCTAAGTATAAAAAGAGGCATAACTATGTCAAATATGACCTTGACCTACAAAATTTGGCAGCATCATGAGCCTTTCCTCATAAGCAATACAATTGTAAAGTTTGATGAAGAAATCTTAAAAAATGGCAAAGTTATAGCCAACGTTAAGTTTGTGTGACAGACCAACGGACGGACGGACAAAGCGATCCCTATGTATCATCTTTTCTCCAAAAGGTCGACACAAAAAATGAATTTCTTAAAAACTTCTGCATAATTCCGTTGTGCTTTTTTTTCTTTCACATCAACCTGGATACTTTTCTTCTTCTGCACTGACAGCAATCACCTGCTATCAATTGGTTGGTACAGTTTCTACAGTGCATGGTGTAGACTTCATTATCGAAATGTTGACGGAATTGCAATTAATAACAACTAACAAATATGTCATGACTAAAACATCATCTGCTGCTATAACTCGTTGTGATCAAATTCATCTTTGTAGTCATCTTCTAATCTATCATGACTAAATGGAGGACGGAGTTTTCTCTGTCGCCGAAATATAATGCACAAAATGAGAGCTCCCAGCAGAAATCCCAACAAAAACATGCCCACCGCCACTCCCGCTACTGTGCCTGTAAAATGACACAAATAATCATTCTTAAATCAAGTCCTGACATTTTTTGTCTCAAAATTTCTTTAAAAAACCTTTTGAATAGCTTTTACTACTTTTACCTTAACAATGGTAAGCTACAAGTTTGTTTCTTGTGCAGAAGTTACAGACAGAATGCATATTATGACAGAACTCTGCCTAATGATAACAACAGAATTTTAAAGCTTTAGAATTGAGCTGTGAGACTGTTTTCTCGACTTTTACCACTGCTCATGCCTTCAGAGTAACTGAGGTGACAGCTGCCAAGCTCAACTCCTATTTGTAGTTGGTTAATAGGAATTTATTTAAATTTGATTAAAAGCTCTGTAGCATATTGAATCGCTCTTGAACACACATTCTAGATATCATCGCGCTTGCAAGAGAAAGGCAGCGAGTTCTTCATCACCGCTACTCATTTACAGCTGGGTGGACTGAGGCATGTGTGGCATCAATGTCTTTGTCCAAGGACACACCTTGTGCTCAGGCTGGGATTCGAACCATGGACCTCCCATTCTAGAGGCAAACACCCTAACCACTGAGCTATCGAGGCCATGATTTGTAAAAGGATGAGTATTTATTGGTTTGACACTGACCCTAGATCAATGACTACACAACAACAACAACTGTTAAACACTACATACTAACCTGCAATATTCCTTTGTGATTCTTGTTTTACTGGAGTTCCAGTTGAAAGAATGCTATGTATCATCCATGCCCACATGTGATCATCAAAGTCTTTGTTTGCCTTCACTTTGGTATATGTCAAATCATCAGCAGTAAAAATAACACAGCCTGCAATTAATGAAAGCATTGTTGTAACTGAATTCACACATGTATGGCAAGTTAAAACCCCTGCATGGCAAGTTAGACATCACATTCATATGCCAAAAGCTTGGCAGAAAGGCATACTTTGCAAAAGAATAATAACATAATTGACTTTTCTATAGGTTTTAAGATTTTAAGAAGTATAAAATTTATAATTCATTTTTTAGTAACTTACTCAGTAGTAAATAAATGTACATTTCTTTAACTGAATGTTAACTTTACACATTACATATGAAATTGGCGCATACACAGGAGAGTGCTAGAACAGACATTTACATCAGTGCTGCATACTGAATACCTACCTTTAATGTCAAATTTATTCACAGCTTCATATTTTGTCATCAGACTTCCAATATCTTCAAACCAGGTCATGTATTGTTGAACTTTGTCCCCTATCTTTGACTTAAATAAAATACACAATGTTATTTTCAACTTTACTTCATGTACTAGCAGCTTACTATTACAGTCAAACCTGTGTTAAAGACCACCTCCAAAAAGAGACTACCCTGCAAATACAGGCCAGCAGGGAGATCACCATGCACTATTGATATAAAGTAGACACACCTGTGAAAAAAGACCACCTGCAAACAAATACCACATTTGTAGCTTCCCAACAGTGGTCTTTGTTCACAGGTTTGACTGTACTTCGAATTCATAATAAAATAACTAAGAATTAAACAAAAGTAAAATATTGCAGCATAAAGGTCAAACTCTCATCTATGGAATTTCATGAGAAGAAAACTTAATTGTTACATTATATTATTATAGGACCATCGACGCGTGAAAATGTACCTTCGGACATTTGTTACGTTATTCGACAATAATTGATAAAAAAACCCATAAAATTTACATTTTTGTCACCCTCTTTAAATGCAAAACCAAAGTTTAAAACTGATAGCCACTAAATTTTCCTCAACAGAAACATACTATTGGCTTCAGTAAATCCCCCAAGACCATTACTATGGCAACAGCGATTTGAAATGATTCTTTTTTATTTTGGTATCAATTATACACCGGGGGGGGGGGGGGGGGGTTGTTGGGGGGGGTTTTGTTTGGATATGAAAATAAAGGGGGGGGGTTGGGGGGGGGGGGGGGTATGTGTAATTGTCTATACAGAATGAAGGTCAAAATGTGAAACTTGTTCAAAGACCTTTGTAAATGCACATTGCATTCAAGGCCTTACTCTGGATTCTGCAAGCCAACTGGAGGGAGGATGGGGGATAATTACAAAGAAATACATGACCTTGTATATTGATCATGAATAATTTTGTAACTTTTCAAAAATTGATATGTATAGAATTAAAAAAGCATGACCGCTTCATGCTGCATAATTATTCTATGACATTTCAAAAAGAAAAGCCATTTCGAGTATTTCCATTTTAGTCTGGAAAAACTGTGACAAAATTCTAAGTTAAAAAGGGCATAAATATGTCAAAAATCAAAAACATTGGTGAAGATGTTGACAGTAAATACGTTCGATAGTATTCTATCTTTAACAAAAACATTCAAAAGTAAAAAAGGGACACAAATCTATCAAAAATCAAAACAGAGTTATGGGGATTGTTTCCTCAGGGTAGATGTTGATGGTAAACATATATTTTGACCAAAACTTCTAAGTTAAAAAGGGGCATAAATCTGTCAAAAATCAAAACAGAGTTATGGGAATTGTTTCCTCAGGGTATATGTTGATGGTAGACACATACTTTGAGTTTCAAGTCAATACCTTTGATAGTATTCAAGTTTTAATTTAAAAAAAACTTTAACACAAAAAGGCTAAGAAAAGGGCATCAATCGTCAAAATCAAAACAGAGTTTGGGGGATTGTTTCCTCAGGTGTAGATGTTGATGGTAGACACATACTTTGAGTTTCAAGTCAATACCTTTGATAGTATTCAAGATATTTGAATTTATAAAAAACTTTAACCCAAAATTCTAAGTTAAAAAGGTGCATAAATCTGTCAAAAACAACAAAACAGAGTTATGGGAATTGTTTCGTGAGGTGTAGTGCAATGTTGTGGGGGGGGGGGGGGGGGGTAGACACATACTTTGGGTTTCAAGTCAATACCTTTGATAGTATTCAAGATATTTGAATTTATAAAAAACTTTAACGCAAAATTTCGTATGGGCGTTAAGAGGGGCATAAAACTGTCAAAAATCAAAACAGAGTTATGGGGATTGTTTCCTCAGGTGAAGAGTTGATGGTAAACATATAGTTTGAGTTTCAAGTCAATACCTTTGATAGTATTCAAGATATTTGACTTTATGAAAAACTTTAACCAACGCGGGGGGGGGGGGGGGGGGGGGGGGGGAAAAGTCTTCTTATTTTTCGAATAGTCCAGGGCTTCAAGGGAGGCATATGGTGGGGAGGGGACGGGGGGGGGGGGGGGGGGGAGACATGAAATGGTTCACCAGATAGATATATATTGAAAGAGTATATAATGATGCAACCAAAAATAAATAATGCTGTTAAGAAAGATTACCGGAATAGTTTACTGCCCATGTAAATTGAAGTGAGTTTTGACGTCAAATTGTGGTATGTGACGTCATTTTTAGAGTGAACAATGACGCCTCAGGTATACTTTTTCAAAATGTTGCAGTTTTGAATGTACTGGACGCATGTTACTGAAATTTTCCAATATTGATATTGAAATACTGTTTGTTCAAACTATGCAAGAAAGCTAGTTTTCAAGTATTTTGTCCGAAGGCCCATTTTCCCGTGTAGCTGGTAATCAATTATACACCTATGAATAATGTTTATGAAAATGAAATAATTAAAGTTTAGCACTCCACTGTACTCTATTGCTGTGTTTGACTGGTACTTGACTGGGATATTGGCATCATACTTTGTGACATTACGAGTACATGTATGTATCATATGAAGTCATATGATGAGTGTTGTGTTTGATGGTCTTTACATTAAATTTTGTACACTTACATTGTCCACCAAAAATGGTATCTGATCTACTTCACTGTAAGTAGAAAACTTACATAGTCCACCAAAAAAATGTCTGATCTACTGCACTGATAGTTGAAAGTAGAATACTTACATGTCCAACAAAATGGTGTCTGATCTACTTCACTGTAAGTAGAATACTTACATTGTCCACCAAAATGGTGTCTGGTGTACTTCACTGTAAGTAGAATGTAGAATACTTACATTGTCCACCAAAATTGTGTCTGATCTACTTCACTGTAAGTAGAATGTAGAATACTTACATTGTCCACCAAAATTGTGTCTGATCTACTTCACTGCAAATAGAATGTAGAATACTTACATTGTCCACCAAAATGGTGTCTGATCTACTTCACTGGAAGTAGAATGTAGAATACTTACATTGTCCACCAAAATGGTGTCTGATGTACTTCACTGGAAGTAGAATGTAGAATACTTACATTGTCCACCAAAATGGTGTCTGATGTACTTCACTGGAAGTAGAATGTAGAATACTTACATTGTCCACCAAAATGGTGTCTGATCTACTTCACTGTCAGTAGAATGTAGAATACTTACATTGTCCACCAAAATGGTGTCTGATCTACTTCACTGTAAATAGAATGTAGAATACTTACATTGTCCACCAAAATGGTGTCTGATGTACTTCACTGTAAGTAGAATGTAGAATACTTACATTGTCCACCAAAATGGTGTCTGATCTACTTCACTGGAAGTAGAATGTAGAATACTTACATTGTCCACCAAAATGGTGTCTGATCTACTTCACTGTATAAAGAATACTTACAGTGTATACTAAAAATGGTGTCTGATCTACTTCACTCTAAGTAGAAAGGAGAATTTTTACATTGTCCACCAAAATGGTGTCTGATCTACTTCACTCTAAGTAGAAAGGAGAATGCGTACAGTGTTCACTAAAAATGGTGTCTGATCTACTTCACTTAAGTCGAAAGTAGAATTCTTACATTGTCCACCAAAATGGTGTCTAATCTACCTCACTTTAAGTAGAAAGTAGAATACTTACATTGGCCACAAAAAATGCTGTCTGATATACTTCACTGTATAAATAATACTTACAGTGTTCACTAAAAATGGTGTCTGATCTACTTCACTGTAAGTTGAATCTAGCAAGGCCATCTCAGGAACTCTTCCAGCCAGGGAACCAACACTCATCCTCCTTCTGGAGCCTTCCACATCACATACCTGCACACTTTTGCCTGTACTATTGTCTGTTGTAGTTTTTAAGTGACATACAAAATGACCAGACTGTAAGTACAATAAAAACCTTTAAGCTAATAAAGAGCTAAACAAAATAATAATTATATTGGATAACAGCTCTAGCTGTTGAAATATCTTTTCCCTTAATATTATATATAATCATGCACTGGCTAGTAAGAAAAGATGCTTTACAATCTATCAGCACTTAATATATTTTTCAGAAACAACTCTATGTTTAATAGCTATGCTGTTAATAATGTTTTGAAACCTGAACCATATTAAGTAACCAATCACAATAAAATAAACAAGTTCACAGAATTTCTATCCCCGCAGAATGCAACAAATAACTGTTTAAGAACAACTGGAAACTGTATTGGTCTGTTTGATATATCAACAAGAGCTGTCTCATGACAGCACCGGTGATATTATAAAGCTTGTCGGTAAAATGAGGTTTTTTGTCTAAGAACAGGTGTATTGTGTAATTGTCCATAAGAATTAAGGTCAAAGATATGAAACTTGTTCAAAGACCTTTGTAAATGAACATTACTTGCAAAGCCTTACTCGGATTATGTAAGCCCACCGGGGGAAGGAGGGGGGATAATTTCAAAGAAATACATCACCTTGTATATTTGATCATGAATAACTTTGTAACGTTTCAAAATTGATATGTATAAAATTTATAAAAGCAAATGAACGCTGCATGCGCATAATTATTCTATGACATTTCAAAAAGTAAGCCATTTCAAGTACTTCTAAAAATAATCTGGTCAAAACTGTACAAAATTCTAAGTTAAAAGGGGCATTAATATGTCAAAAATGAAAAACATTGGTGAAGATGTTGATAGTAAACATACATTTTAAGTTTCAAGTCAATACATTTGATAGTATTCAAGATATTTTACTTTATAAAAATCTTAAACTAAAAATTTAAGTTAAAAAGGGGCATAAATTGTCAAAAATCAAAACAGGTTATGGGGATTGTTTCCTCTGTTAAATGTTGATGGTAGACATATATTTTGATTTCAAGTCAATACCTTTGATAGCATTCAAGATATTTGACTTTATAAAAAACTTTAACCAAAAATTCTAAGTTAAAAAGGGGCATAAATCGTCAAAAATCAAAACAGAGTTATGGGGTTGTTTCCTCTGGTGTAAATGTTGATGGTAGACATATATTTTGAGTTTCAAGTCAATACCTTTGATAGTATTCAAATATTTGACTTTATAAAAATCTTTAACCCCAAAATTCTAAAGTTAGAAAGGGGCATAAATCTGTCAAAAATCAAAACAGAGTTATGGGGTTGTTTCTTCTGGTGTTAATGTTGCTGGTAAACATATAGTTTGAGTTTCAAGTCAATACCTTTGATAGTATTCAAGATATTTGACTTTATAAAAACTTTAACCAAAAATTCTAAGTTAAAAAGGGGCATAAATCTGTCAAAAATCAAAACAGAGTTATGGGAATTGTTTCCTCGAGGTGTATATGTTGCTGGTAAACATATATTTTGAGTTTCATACCTTTGATAGTATTAAGATATTACAATATAAGAAAAGCTAATCTTGATGCTGACAAATTGAATATATATTGCCATTTTATCAATAAATTTATTAAATTTAAATCTTCAGACAGAATAATCATGGATACAGTATTCCAGTACTTTAAACCTGGCCTGCCTTGAGGTAGGGACTGGGTTTTTGCGGGGCACAACCTCGCTTTGTTTTTTAAAAATTTTTGCCAATTTATTTTAACATCCTTCAAATCACAATAAAGTTATAGCCGGACACAAATGTTTGCAGATATACAGGATTGCATTACCTTAAACTCTAAGGGACCTTGACCTTTGGCAGAGTGGGTGCACGCAACAAGTAACTGTTTAAGAACAACTGGAATACTATATTTTTTTCAGGGGGGGACAAAGTTAAGTCCGGTCACATGTTTGCATATATGCAAAAATGTGTTTAAATTTCTTAAACCTACTGGAACTTTATATCTGAGGGTATTATGAAGCCATTATTTTAAATTCTTCAACATTACAGGCCGGACACGAAGTGGAATATGTATATACAGAGGATCCATTAACTTCAAACTCTAAGTATGACCATAACTCTGTAGGTGGTGCACTCGACACGTGCTTTGAGGTAGACAAGTGTGCCTAAGAATTTTAAAGTCCTTCTATGCATGACAATAATTACAGTACAAGAAGTGTGCAATGTACATGATTACATCTCCTTTATAAGTCCATTACTAAGACCAAATCGAATAATGTGTCATTTTTTAAAATCCTTGAATGCATGCAAAGTTAAGTCGGCCGAATTTTCTGAAATGGAAAAACCAGATGACACACTGCATCCAATGTGACCATATTGTGTTGAAAATTTCAGTCAGTACTGTCATAATTTTAAACCTACTAACCTTATATGAGGAATTTTTTTCATCAAGTTACACATTGTTGTAAGTAACAAGAAATTATAAATTTCTTCACCACAATTCTCGTTCTATACCATAATTGGGTACTACATCTCCTAAAGGGTCTTCTAAGACCAAATCGAATTTTTTTTCTGCATTTTTTTTGGCGACTTTCTAAAGTGCAGACTGCATAATTGACTTTAGAACTTAAATTTTGCCTTTTAAGTTAAAACCTGTCATAAATCAAGACTTAAAAGGAAATTTTCAGAAATGACTTTAAAGCTCTATCTTAAAAGTCCAGTTCTGATATTTGTTGTTAGAAAATATAAAAATGATATGTGCTAAACAATCATTCTGACAAGCCTTCTCAGAAAAAAGAAGAATAAAATTCGCCATCCCATTGGGGGGGGCGCCCCTCCGGCCCTTTTTTCTGCAATTAAAAGTCATACGGAGCTTAGTTTTTGTAAGTTAAAATTTCAGGACTATAAGTTAAAATTTCAACGTTCTATATTTAATATTTAAAGAAACGTGCTCACCCCTAGATGGGGGGGGCCCATTTAAAAAAGGGGCCGGACAGGGTGTCAATGTGGCATTAGAAAGAGTGATCATTAAATTATTTAAGCCAATTATAATTACATTTTAACCAATTGCAGAGAAAAAGAATTTTAATGTTTTCATATTGAATATAGAAGAAAACAACTCTGAAGCTACTAAGCCAATCTTGCATTATGCTATTGTGTACTTATTTTAAGTTCCATGAAATTCTATCCATTGATTGCTTAGTAATGGTTCTAGACGAAGGACCAATGGACAACACCAAACTGTTATCCCTCCCTCCGCCTTTGGCGGGAGATTATAAAACTACTTTATAATTATATGTACATATCACCTTGATCACTCATGCTTATCATGTTTTTTATATCCTGACCTGTAAATCAGAATATGCATATAGACCTGCATTATTCTCTAAGCCCTTTTTCTGGTTAGTTCTGGAAGCCTGGAACCATTCACAAGTGAAACACAGCCTAATTTGACAATGCAGACTGACACAGTATCAAAGACATCATAATGGTCACATATTTACACAGACCGAATCATACATGTTTGTCAAAGAACAATGTAACCTACCCATTTATCAACTTGGTCATCATTTTGACAGGTGTAATTATATCCATGCCATGGAATACCAAGAAGAAGCTGGGACTTGTTGAAACCTCTGGCCCTGTATTCTGCTATGCCTAAAAGGAAAGCAAACTCAAATATAGTAAACTGTATATAACAACTTCAGATATAGCGAAATTCTGGATATAAGGAACAGTTACTGGGCCTGAATTTTTTCTCTCATTTCATATGAAAATGCAATTTGGATATAACAAACCTGTACTCTCAATAAAAGATACAAATATAAATGGTCCCGAAGAGTTCATTATATACAAAGTTTACTGTATTTAATAAAACTGAAGAAAAACTCTAAAGTATGAGGCAATGTCTATCTCTCAAATATGGACATGAAAACTAACTTTCAGCTTCTTGTTGTTTTACAATGATTACAACTTGGTACAGCTGATGATAAGTTAACATCTGTGTTTCTAGGTTAAAATGCATTTCCTGCTTGCAACTGGGAACATTCCAAAATGAATAGAATTGTTTTGGTTGCACTTTTTTTCTCGCTAAAAACTGGCAACCGTCCAAAATGAAACAGAAATTTCTACATTAAACTTCTTTTCTTGCAAGAAACTGGTAATAGTCCAAAATGAAACTGAAATTTCTACATTTAAACTTCATTTCTTGCTAGTAATTGTCAAATTTCAAAATTAAACAGGAATGGGAGACTAAAGATTCTTAAAAACTGATACGGTGACCAAGCCAAGGATCAAACCTTCCACTTTATCTTAATTCATTCTCATTAGGGCTGCAGCGAATCACCGAAGTTCTAATATATCCGAGTCCATGGCTTCGAATCGGTTATCCGATTTGGGTTACGATATTTCGGTTCGGTACGTCTAGGCAGTGTCAAACAAGTTACGCCCGCGGTAAAATATTATTATTGTCCAATCAGCATGCGTCATTTTATTCACTGCATCGCAAGTACATAAACAAACATGGCGGATGAAAAAGTGTTGGTCGATCCACCGGCGTCATTAAGGTCCAGTGTGTGGCGACATTTCGCATTTGAGAAAAAGTCTGGTGTGATTGATAAATCGAACGTTATCTGCAGAGTCTGTAGCAAAAATCTAAGGCATCGAACGGGAACAACAACAAGTATGATGCAACATTTGAAACGAAAGCATAACGTTGAAATTAAAAGTAAATGTAAAACGTCGAGTCAAACTCCCAGTCAAACGGTTAGAACTACAGTCTTGTGCAAGCCAACAACATCTGGTCAGATAGGAATTGCCGACGTTTCCATTATCTAGTCTAATTAATTTGACGTTGAAGCCAGTGAGTTGGGCACTTTCTGAGGTACATTTAATTGAAACTGAGAGTAGAATTATTATAAACTTATAACCCCAAAAAAGGGTCTAGACAAGTAGACATCATGTTTAAATGAAATGTTTTGATGTCCTAGTTCCTAGTCAGTTAGTTACTATTTAAACTAGCAAGTTCATTCAAGTTATTTTAATAACAGGAAAATGAATTAAATTGGCCTTGCAAAAGTCAAGTTTTAAGAATTTCTTATATTATTTCATATTATCTATCGATGTAGATATTTGAATCGAATATTCGATAATCAAAAGGGTATTAACCGAATCCAAACCGAACCGAAGGGTACCTGAATCGTTGCAGCCCTAATTCTCATATTACATCAATCTTTGGAAAATATCATTCTTATATACCCTTCAAAACACACACCTATTTGTATTTTGCTGTAAGATACTGTTGGTTTTGCAGTGCATGTTTCCACACAGTATGTGTTGTAGCTTTCAGGACTAAATATTACACCATCACACACTTTGGCTAGAGCTGGAGCTAAATCACAGTTTGTCTCATAACATGGCGGTTTCCATGGCATTAGACACAATATCTGTAAACAAAATAATTTTTATGAAATGCTTGTCAGCACAACAACAAATGGAAAAGATTTAAAAAGCAGCATTAACTGTAATGTAGATTTTCCATTTTAAGAAGGTCAACTACCTTACAGTCAGTTTTGAAGATACTGTTCATGGTACATATTGATGATAACTTAGGCAATAATCAGGCATCTGTTTGATCATAAACTATATATGCCATATTCGTGTCGAGGTTCTGGCTTAATAATGAATAGGGAAGAAAATGTGCAGGCGGCCAGATAATTAATTGATAGAGCATTCACCCTATAAACGATGGATCATGGGTTTGAATCCTAGTCTCACTTATTCATAACAAGAGATGTTTGTAAAACATGTATGCCCCCCTTGATGCAAAAGTTGTACTATGAAAGGAACAGTTTTTAAAGTAAAAGTCAGCGTGAAATTTGTGAAAACGGCATCTATAGAAATTGTAGAATAAAAAAAAATAAAACAATCTAAAAAAAACAACACTTTTACGAAGTGACCTTGACCTCCAAACAATGTTTTTTGCAAAAAAACAATTAAAAACTAAAAAAAAGAAATTAAAAAAAAGTACTTTTAGTAACTGTGACTAGGTGGTGAACTTGACCCAAAATTTTTTTTGCATAAAACTATTTTATAATAAAAAACAATTGAAAAAAATATCTATTTTTAGTAACAGTGACCTTGACCCCTAAAAAATAGTATTTTGCTGAAAAAAATTAAAACTAAAAAAAGTCTTAAAAAAATCTATTTTTACTAGTGACCTTGACCTAAAAAAATTTTGTTTGCATAAAACAATTTTAATACAAAAAAAAATAAAAAATCTATTTTCAGTAGTGACCTTGCCCCCCCCCGGAAAAAAAAAAAAAAAATTATTGTAAAACAATAAAAAAATTAAAAATTTAAAAATTTCCTCTCCATGCAAGCTACCACACACCAAGTTTCATTGCAATTAGTCACTCCTAACTCATGTTATTAAGCGGAAACCATTTTTCTATTTTTAGTAACAGTGACCTTGACCTTGATCCTAGTGACCCCACCAAGCTTTCCCCCCCACAAACTACCTACAACCTAAATTCATTGCAATTGGATCCTAAGTAAGTATAAGCGGAAACCATTCTACAATTCTGGGTGACTGAGCACTTGACCTTTGACCTTCTAATCTCAATGTCCTCTTCCGGTTATGACCAACCTCCACATCAAGTTTCAAGATGTTAGGCCAAAGCGTTCTCAAGTTATCGTTTGAAACTGTTTTACAATTACAGGTCACCGTGACCTTGAAGTTTGACCTACTGACCTCAAAATCAATAGGGGTCATCTGCTGGTCATGACAAACCTCCACATCAAGTTTGAAGATGCTAGGTCCAAATATTTTCAAGTTATCATCCGGAAACGGTTTTACTATTCCAGGTCACTGTGACCTTGACCTTTGACATGCTGACCTAAAAAACAAGAAGGTTTCTCTGCTGGTCATGACCAACCTCCACATCAAGTTTCATGATCCTAGGCCCAAGCATTCTTGAGTTATCATCCGAAAACCAGTTGGTAGACGGACAGATGGACAGACATACCGACTGACTGACATCTGCAAATCAATATACCCCTCTTCTTCGAAGGGGGCATAATTAAGTACATAACTATGGCATTTGTCTACAGCAAGCAAAAAAATAAAAAAAACAAAGTGCTCTGACATACCTTAGCCACAATGTTTTTCTTGATACCACCAAGAATAGTATTTGTATGAGCTATCATTCCGTCAACATTGTCAGCAGCATACGAGCAATTGCCCAAATAATCTAACAGGTTTATGACCACAACGTCAGCGCGCTTGTACCAAATTGTCTGTAAAGACATGTACAATTATACAACAACATGAATAAAGGAGCTTTTAAAAGTGTAAGCATGCATTTTATTTGTCTGTTAGAGCATTTATGGGGTACACAAACATACATTTATCAAAAACAAATTTTTCTCTCTACCACGACACACAATTTACCACATGAGAGTACAAACAAAGAAGAGGACCATGACGGCATTTATTATAATACTATCTACTTAACACCTTCAACTCTACTGGTATTTCATAGAGTAGAAATTATAACCTACCTGTAATCACTGGAAAGTTTTATGAATGTAACACCAGTTCCAACCACATTTCGGTCCTTTTTGCAGGTGGACAGTTTACCTAATTATTGTTACTGGGAAGGATCACTACTATAATATCCAAAAGAAACTGCCAACTTTCTCACATAAAGAAACATGGTCGGTTTGTATCGCTCGAACCCATGACCCTCAATTGATGAGAGGTTACAGTGATTTTTAGTCAGCGACTCTTAACCACTCAACAACGTAGACAGAAATGATATCTCTGCAAGTCAAAATCAAATTTCTTTACAATGATGTCACAGTCAATAGGTATTATTTGAAAAGTGGGTTACAAATACATGTAACCATTTCCCTTAGCAAAAGATAACAAGAGCTGTCCCTTATAAGTAACGAATGACCCTGAAAGAGGTGTCTCACAGTATCCTCTCTATTTGCTCAACAATTGTGCCAGGTAATTTTAATAGCCTTCCATGCATTTGGACGCCCAGACAGTCAGTGCAAATTAATATGCACCTTCAGGGGCATAAAAATGTTAATTGGAGCTCCGAGACTGATTGTGATTTATATATAAACAAGAGCAGTCAGTAGGACAGCTAGCAAAGTTTTAAAATAATACTTCAAGTGGTTAATGCTATATGTGCATGACAGTGCCAGTTACACACAAGACTTTAACTAGGAATTTCTAGGTACAAATAAAGAAACATTTTCACAGGGTTATCTTCTCTTGCTTACAGACAGGCATCATAATGGTACATAAGTATTCAAACCTTCAAAGTAGTATCTCAAATGGAAAAGTCAACAAGAGGTCAAGAATGAAAATTTTGAAATTTAAATGAAAAGTCAAAAAGGGCCATAATTCAAATGAAATCCTTGACAGAGTTACCTTCTCCTGCCTATGTTTGGGGATCATGATGGTAAACAAGTATTCCAACTTTCAAATTAATATCTCTAAAGGATCAGTCAGAAAGTGGACTGGTTTGAAAAACTTAACCCAGATTCTACATGCAAGTCCATAAAGGGCCTTAATTTTTTAAAAGTCCTTGACAGAGTTACCTTCTCTTGCTCACAGATGGGGGTAATGATGTAAACAAGCATTCAAAGCTTCAAAGCAATATCTCAATGTTGATGGAGGTAATGATCATAATTAGTTATGGTAAGTTTCAAAGCAATACCTCTAATTGCTTTGAAATAAAGTGGGGTGGTACCAAAAACTTAACCAAGCTCAATACACTTTTTAAGTCAAAAAAGGGCCATAGTTCTGACAAAAACCTTGACAGTGTTATATACTCTTGTCTGTAGATGGAGGTTATGATGGTAAACAAGTATGGTAAGTTTCAAAGCCATACCTCTAATGGTTTTGAAATAAAGTGGGGTGGTGCGAAAAACTTAGCCAAGGTGTGACGCCAACACCGGGTAGCATAGCTCCCGCTTTCTTCGAAAAGTCGAGCTAAAACAAAAATCATAAAAGTACTTACTGAGCTCATTGTTGATATGGAGCTTTCATCTGTTGGAAAATCATTTACTGAAAAGGTAATGTATAAACAATTGAAATTGCATGTCCCCTTTAAAGGTCCATTACTAATGCCAAATCGAATTTTCTTTTAAATCTGGAATTGTAACAGCCTGAGGGAACTACAGTTTGAAACTGGTTTCTAAAACTTTATAATAACTGTGGAGTATTTCCATGTTTGAAATACTGCTGCAGAAAAAAAGAGTGAATGTGTATAATATGTATTTCCTTAGACTGACCTGAGTGGTCTTTTTGTCCTACTTTCACTTTATTGAATGTCGTAAACAGTCAGAAATATACTTTGCACATCATTGGAAGTAAAGTTCTTTAATTATAATTCAAAATAGGCATGCTTATTTATGTACAGCCTATTTACAGCCTCTCTCTGGAAGATTTCTAGAAAATTACAAAGATATTTGAAAACAGAAAAACCCACTTTCGTTTTTGAAAAGGCAAAATAAAATTGTTAATTCTTTTGTTAAACTCAAATTTTCATCACAATATAGTCACCTTCAATGCAGTATGT
This sequence comes from Saxidomus purpurata, assembly GCA_022818135.1. Lineage (NCBI taxonomy): Eukaryota > Metazoa > Mollusca > Bivalvia > Venerida > Veneridae > Saxidomus > Saxidomus purpurata. Next base: position 22,337,169 of record JAFMSR010000010.1, on the reverse strand, counting down.
TATTTTTCCTTCTGAGAAGACACTTGTTACATTTATTCTTGATTTAAAAGAAATATCGATTTGGTGTTAGTAATGGAATTTAACCTATATATATAGATACCCTCTTAATAGCAGTAAATCAGTCTCTGTGACTGCACTGGTCAAAATTGTAAAACAGGGTTAGGGAAAAATACAAGCAACAGAATTCAGGTTAGATATCTAAATTAGTTTGCATGGGGGTTGGGGGCAGTTCAACATAATATAGGAGCTTTTAGTTATACAGTAATATATCTTAATTACTTACCAGGGTTTAATCAATATATTGCAGTACAGTACCTCTGATTCTTATTTTACATTATTAAAATCAATTATCATGTAATGAAATCTCTGCACTAACTCCTTACATATTAATTTCTGGTGCTGTAACAAAATAACAGACACAGTAAAAGTGCCTACTTACTATAAAAACCATATTTTTTTCCTTGTGAGTGAGCAAAGCACATTAACTGGTCTGTCAGACTTGAATCTAGGTTATTATCCCACTCAATCACAGTTGTAAAAGCCTCCCACATCCACTTCTTGTAGTCTGATGACCTGTTAGTTACCACCAAAACCTGTAAGGAAACTCAAAATACTGTTACACGTTACATTTGAATTAAGACCATAGAGCCAAATTATCCTGTGTTATCCACACACTATTTCTAATCTAACATGTACATGCATCTCCCATGGGTCTTAAGTAGGCAAACTGACATAGTATTACAGCAATCAAATCATTATTGCTGACCTTGACATTTGACCTTAAAATCACTTTGAATATTAATGTAAATTATAATGAGCACCTACAAAATTGAAAGCCAACCTACATATTCAGAGCATGTTGAGTGACTTCTGTAGACCATTAGTTTATTACATTCCCTGTTTACAATTTGAAAAGTTTACGAATTGCTGCTAACTACCCTCTGGGCAGGTTAAAGTGACAATAAACACAAACTTGTGTCAACACATCAGTTCCATACCTAATCAGCTGTGCACAATACTAGTACTTCTTCATTATAAATATCACGTCTTAGGGTATTTACCATGTATATAGGTTGATATTTTATGGTTCTCGTAGTTCTTTTCCCAAAATTTTACTTTACTGGGAGTTTTGAGTGTTTTTGCGAGCTTCGCCACGCCACCAGATTAGGTTCCAGATAACGGGAGAACCCGGAGAATATCAGACAGACAGACACTCAAAGACATATTTATTTTGGTACATTAATTTTGTTGGCATAATTTTAACATAATTTTTATCAATTATAAACACTTTATCATGGTGTAACAATTGACTAAACTGGACCAGTTACAATCCAATGTTATCACCATCCCTGGACCAAAAAAAATAATATCTGTGTTTAGGGCTACGGTCTCTTTTGGTTTTTTTTTGTTTTTTTTTCTAATAAAAAATTTTCTATAAATTGGAAAAGAACATTCTGTGTTTAGTCAACAGTCCTAAAATTGCTAGGCAGGTAGGGTTGGGCACTTAAAAACAAAACCTCTTGGGTTGGGAAGGGGGGTTTCTCCAGGTAGGGTCGCCCATCGGGTTGCCCGAAACACAGATATTAATTTATTGCCTTGCTTTTCCTTGCCCATATGTTTCATAAATCATGCTATAGGCCACTAAGCCCACTGACATTTTGTAACTCACACCTTGACACCCCTAATTCAAATGTACTCAATACAATAATATCTAAACTAAAACAAGCAATTTTACACTCTTAGCATGCTTAGTGTCCAAATAATTGTACTCAACGTATGAATATTGTTATAGTTTTGCTAGGCGATAGCCAGCCTCTGCGCAGATATCTATAAAATGTCAGTATGTAAAATGGGTCTGCATTTGGAGTCGAATTATTGAGACTATTTTACAGCTCATATCGTATATCTGTAAGTCACGACCCAGATAATATAACTCAACTCCTTAATTACCACTCTCTCATCTATCATATTTTGCTGACTGATGCGGATGTGTGTATATATATCAATTGAAATTTAAATTGTGTAAGCTGGGCATCATAAATTTTATCCTGTTGTGCAAGTTCACCAATACATATAAATGTAGGATTATCTTGCGTTTGCAATTGCCCGAAAAACATACCTGCCGTTTTCCCGATATACACGGGGTTTTCCTGTTATTTAGACCCTTACCCAGTGAAGCTCACAAAAACATTAAAAACTCTCGGTAAATTTAAATTTTGCAAAAAAAGCTACGAGGCTCATAAAATATCAATCTTTACACATGGTCAATACCCTGACATGTGCTATCAATATTGAAGAAGTACTAGTATTGTGCACAGTCGATTAGGTGACCAAACCGATGTGTTATCCCGTTTGTATTAATTGTCACTTATAATCATCAGGAATACTTTTTAGGCCGTTCCTGCTATCATCTTAGGTAAATTGCCTGGATGGTAGTTAGCGGCGATTCATAAACTTTACAAACTGCTATGGTTAGCCATCTAAAAAAGTCAATACGCTCCAAACATGCCGCATATAAAATAATTTAACCAAGTTTAAAGTGACAGGATTTTTTTCAAGTAAAAATCCAGCTGAATATGGGGTGACAAAAGCGTAGAGGAAATATAGCTACCCAAACACCAAACTCTTCACGCTACCAGAGAAAAATAACTTTCCAAAATGATTTTCTTATTTGACTGGGAGAGCAATTTAAAGAAAAGAACAACGCATGCAGGAGTTGCTTCCCTTCCACTGCCAAATCTCTACAAACACCATTTTGTGAGTCCGATTTTTTATATCTAAAGCACCAACTTCAAATACTAATGGGGCATAATCATTAATTTAACACATTTAAATGAACAGCAACCAAAAATTGCTTTTATAAAACTGTTACCAAAATACACTATGTGCAGTAAGATGCGCATAATGTCACTTTAACAAAATTAAGATTTTATTTTTATGTTTTCGCAACAGCGGCAAAACAAATTTACACATCAATTGTCGGGTGTTCATGCGATCAAACAACTGTGTTGTGATAAATTATCGGAAACCTTTTGTGTTCCGATTGGATGCATGAGAGTGCATAACGGGTGATGCCGTCAAATTTATGAGCTGCCAAACAGTTCATTGTAGATTGCTATGATTCCTTAAAGTTTTATGCAAACTGTGAAATCATCATCGCATTATTAGCATTCTTTTCAAAGAGGTGTGTAAAAAGACACGCAGATTTAACCGTTTCTGAGAACCATTACTACAGGAATATGCTAACTAGAACTGTCACAAGAGTGACGAATTATACCCCCACAATACAGCTTTGTCACAGAAGTATGGCAACCATAAGAAAGGAATGGCCACAAGGACATAGAGTTGAGTTATTATACAATAACTTGTGTAAATGTATTGTTTTAATAGCATACAAAATGTGTAAGGTTAGAAATTATCAATTATTGTTCAATTTAATAGGTTTATTTCAAACATGTTTAAAGACAAAAACAAATATCACTTTATGTATAAAAGAAAGCGCCTGGACAAGCGTAAAAAATTGCACCAAGCGTAAGAAATAGAAACCATTTAAATGTTCCAATTAAACTGTTTTACTGTAAAACGTTTTACTGTTTAGGCTCACTGTGACCTTGACCTTTGACCTACTGACCCCAAAGTCGAACCTGTATTTCATGATGTTACAGCTGTGTACCGAAAATTATTTAAATCGGTCAAGCCTTTCATGAGTTATCATCCGGAAACTTTTTTACATTACAGTTCAGAGTCACTGTGACCTTGACCTTTGACCTACTGACCCCAAAGTCGAACTTGACCTGTACTTGTTGATGTCACAGCTGTGTACCGAAAATTATTTAAATCGGTCAAGCCTTTCATGAGTTATCATCCGGAAACTGTTTTACAGTTTAGAGTCACTGTGACCTTGACCTTTGACCCCAAAGTTAAACTTGACCTGTATTTCATGAAGTCTTGGTGCCCATAAATAAACAATACAAACAAAAAAAACCAATTAGAATCCCTAGTTATAATTCTAAAAGAAAAAAAAAAAAAATTTCTATAGTATATCGATAAATTATTGAAAAGGTCGGGGGGGGGGGGGGAGGTCACGTGGGCAACCGGGGGGGGGGGGGTTGGACGGGCTTTTAGCATTTTGTAAACAATTAGTCGCTTAGTCTACAGCTTTGAAGAACTTACATTTGAAGTCAAACCCGCCAATTTTTAGACACTGATAAAACATCGTCCACAAGCGGCCATTTTGTTCAAAACGAAAAGAAATAGAAAAAACAAAATTAGCGTAGGGGGTTTGACTTCAAATACGGGAGGCATTTATTATTTCGATTTTAACACAATAATGTGTTGAACTAGAAACATTTCATTGTCACTACAGCTTTTAAGAACTTACATTTGAAGCAAACACGCTAATTTGTTTTTCTCTTCGTTTCAACAAAATGGCCGCTTGTGGACGATGTTTTATCAGTGTCTAAAAATTGGCGTGTGTACGACTTCAAATATAAGTTCTTCAAAGGTGTAGACTAAGCAGACTGAGATTGTTTACAAAAGCTAAATCGATATGACCGCAAAGGGCGAAACTGGGTGACTGCACGGGTATTTGGGGTGTTTCAAGGGGGGGGGAAAAAAACCCATAGCGTTACAGGCAACATAGAGACCATTTCAATATATCGATATACATATAGAAATTTTTTTTTCATTTTTTTTTTTGTTTAAGAATTATAACTAGGGATTCTAATTGGGTTTTTTTGTTTGTATTGTTTATTTATGGGCACCAAGACTGGACATACACCTGTGCACGTGTGTACCAAAAATTATTTAAATCAGTCAAGCTTTTCAGGAGTTATCTTCCGGAAACCATGAAAACCAACAGACCGACCAAGACTGACAAACAAACCGACAAGCTAACTCCTATATACCCCCCAAACTTCTTTTTGTGGGGGGGTATAATGATAAATATAGGCATATTTTAGAGTAAATACTTAAAAAATGTCAAATACGTCAATAGAAATGCATGATTTCCTGCTTAAAAAATATCTCCTAGCCCGGGAGATTTTGATAAAAATACGGCATTATCATGAATCCCAAAGAATATCTTTTGGGTATTTCTACATAGCTTCATGCACATCACAGTGAGACATTGAAGGAAATCAATTTTAAAATGGATCACAAGTCATTTCCTACCTCTTTTCCAACATTCCAGTCATCGACAGGTTTGCAGAATGTTTTACTAATACACGTACAATTTTTTTGGGGACCTGTAGGTAGTTTTAGCTCCACTGAGTACAGAAAGGTTAAGAATACGAAACAGACACTGATGCTAAACATGTTCTTTAATTCTTCAATGACAAATTCAGGTATGATGACAACTGAATCATCCAATTTATTGCAAACAGCAGGTGCGACAGGTAATTACTTCCGGGGTTAGACGGTGTCGTAAAAATAAAATTTCAGTAGTTTTGACATTCAAGCTTTTGTTGATGCTGATCAGTTAATTTGTCAATTTTGTTGACATGGCAGAGTGGAATCGTAGAAATGGAACAGGTAACTTACAGTGTTGCTGAAAACCACTATTTTTTGACCTAAAGAAAAAGAATTAAGTGTCAATAATGAAGTAGAACTTAGTTCCAATTCAAAACCTCAAACTCGGTGGTATTTTGTGACTTAAATTTTGTTCAAAATCAAACAATTTTTTGGGCAAATTATACGTTAACAGGTTAACTAGTCCCAATAATTCCACTCCGAATACAGACCCATTTACATACTGACATTTTATTAGATATTAAGGCAGAAAAGCACCTACCCTCCCAAAAAAAACAAAAGTCATCTGTGGAGTATGTCTACAGCCCACTTTCAGGGCATTTTTTCCAAGTTTGGGGAAGGCTAGTCCAAATAAATTGTACTCAATGGGTGAATATCATTATAATTTTTGCTAGGCGCTATCCAGCCTCAGAGTACAAACCAGAAACCCGGCTAACTGTGTTAGAAATATTTTATTCTTTGCCTATGCAATGCCCAAGAAAATTTATTGGGCCGCGATATTTGGCAATAATTTACAAACATATAGTAATATGAAACTTACATGCCTAGAAAGGGTTAAATACATGTACATGTATTTAAAACTCCATGTACGGTTACACCTGCATTACAACAGAATCCACGAACATTTCGCTGGTTCGTACTCACTTTTAATTTCATTACAATGCTATAACTTTAATTACTAATATGAAAATAGGCAATACCTATATCGGGCGAAAGCATAACAGGAATTTCATTTTTAGAAATGGTACGAATTTTTAGGGGACGCAAAAACAGTTCAAGTTCGAAAATAACGCACAGACGGTGCATCGTTATAAGTATGTTATCGGTATCGTCCATGGGGGGGGGACAAATTGAAATCTTCCATGGGTAATCGTGAATTCATTAATTTTATTGCTTCAGTATTCAATTAAATAGTCGTACCGGGTTTAAGTCTTATTAGGGGGGGTGGGGGGGGGGGGCGGGGGGGGGGGGGCGCCCCCCGGTTTTCCCCCGTTTAAGAGGGGGTTTTGTTTTTGGGGTGTAAATAACTTAAGAAAAATAGTCTTGAGTTTGTAGAATTATGTCCGACCCAGGAAAAAATGAGGGGTTTGATATTTACGAAAGATAGATAAACAAATAAAAACAAAATATAGATCTACATTATGTATTTAGTTAAATGCTGAAACAATACACTTTGTCTACTTTAATTTCCAGAAGTTTTCCTGCACAAAAGCTTTGTAATAGCTGCACCGATACGGACGACATGATCTACTTTTTTATGTACACCTTTCACAGGCGTTACACTAAATTTAAAACTCGCTCAAACGTTTTCATTGGATATCGCAGTTGTACCTCTATCTCCATTGAAAAGTAAACACGGGTTATCGTGGGAGGTTTAACAATACTTTTTTTGCATTTTGAAGTATTTTAGTCAATTATTTCTACATATTTATTGTTATTTAATAGTTTCCAATCATTTCAGTATAAAAAATAACACGAAAAACCACAGAAAAAATAATTTGAAATATCTGATTTCCACCACAGTTTTTGTGGTTTCTGGTTGAGACGTAAATGCGCAGATAACTATAAAATGTCCGTATGTAAAATGGTTCTGCATTTTAAGTCTTATTATTGAGACTAGGGGAAGGCGCGGTAGCCCTTCAATTTGGGGAAAATTGAAGTGATAATTCACTGAAGGGGACACTAAAATCCTGATGTAAAGTCACAATTTTGTGAAAACTATGATTTGAAAGAACTTTTAGTTGGGGAAGACGCCCTATACCGGCCATTGATGTAGAGTGTAAAAATGCTGTGACTTCCATAAAGGACCTAGAGCGACCCATTACCCAAAAGGCCCAGTCCAGCACAGCCCACTTTAAAGTATAACTGTATAAGATCTATAGTAAAAAGGATGTATTAAATAGCATATTTAGAAAGGTCCAGGGTATATAATGCAATAAAACCCCTTTATTTCACCAATAGTGAGTCCTAAAAGTCAAGTTTGTTCATTATTTATGAATCTAAGAAGACTAGTTTATTCACCAACATGTTCACTGATAATGAATGTCTTTCAGGACGGACAGAGGAGATGTTGGACAGTGAGAATCAGGCAAGAGTTGAGGGACTTGCTGGAAAAATCTCCAGATTGAAAGGGGTAATAAATTAGTGCTTGGGCTCCACTGTGCAAAATACATTCTGTTTTAGTTTTGTGGCCAGGATGGATAATATACTCTTAGCTTCAATATATAATTGAGACAATCTGATTGCTTTATTAGCTTATACTATGAACTAGATACGTAATCTTAACATGATGTATATTTGAATTGAACTCAACTATTTTTGTTTACGTAAATCTAGCATTGTTTGAAAATATTTTGGCATTGTTGCAACTTTCTATTTCAAGTTCATATTATGAGTATGTACCGGTAAGGGCATACAGGTCACATTTAAAAAGTCATAAATATGTAATTGCATATCAAGAATTACAAAAAATTCTAGGAACATGATTTTAAGCACTGCAGTTTTTGATGGACTACAAAAATAACTACAGTCAAACTTGTATTAAGAGACCTCCCAAGGGAAAGGCCAAAACCGGTCGCTTAATAAAACGGTCTCTTAATACAAAGCATCACCGAAGACGGCAACCGTTTCCCATAAAATTGAACTTATGCCACGTGGTTATTTTCCAAAAATAGCAAAATAGTTTGTACTTGAAAGTACCGAAAGTCGATAAATACCCGACAACATATGCGAACATTAAGATGGACGATAGTCCTTACGAGATTTGACACCGCCTTACCTAATTAGGATGTTAAATGCAACTTTAAAGCAATCAGTATCCATAGGAATGATCTGTTTGAACATAAATGGTCGCCTAATACGAACAGAAGACAGATTATTGGTCGCTAATTACTGGTCGCTGGTCGCGTTAGACAAAAGTCGCTTAATGCAATAGCAAAACAGTGTAAAAACACTTGGGGGGGATTCAAAAGCGGTCGCTTAAGACAAAGGTCGCTTAATACACGTGGTTGCATGGGCAAGTTCGACTGTATTATTTTTACATATGAGATTATAATCAGTATACCACAAAATTATAGATTTATTTGATTTGTCAGCATGTTTTATGTTGGTGCATCAGAACATGTTGAAAATGGTTAATATAATTTCAGATAGCTCTAGACATAGAGACAGAAACCAAACATCAGAATACTTACATGGATGATCACATGGTAAGAAATATTCACTTACTATGGAATAACTCTGTTATATAATGCGTGTATTATACATGTATGTTATTTCGACTGGCAATTATTACTGTGATATGCCATGAAGTAGAATTGCCAACCTGAAGAAATGAAGAATTAATCTAGGAAAAAAATGAAAGTGACATAATTTTTTCATCCAGTGTTTGTTGTACAGACTGTAACTCAGAGAATAATGTCTCATTATATAAGGGACTAAGGTTATTGTAGAAGTTTGAGCATAGTCTATCTAACTTGCAAGGACAGAAAGGTGAAGTTCTAGATAGCATGATAATGAGTAGGTTTTTAGTTGCAGATCCCATCTTTATATGGTTGAAATTAGCTGATTGGATTACCTGTAGAACTATGCTGATATCAATTCAAAAAGTTCATAAATGATCAGGAATTTGAACAAAGTGATATTGTTCTGTATCTAATACAGAACAAGAGATACTTTGCTGTTTGTCATGGTCTATAATGATTACCTGTTATTGTTGTACCGAAATTATGGAACATCAAGCACCCCTGATCAGTGTATAGACAATAAATAGTACTGTCCAGTTTTAAAAATGCACAGGCCCAATTTTGAAAGTTAACATTGTCATGGTTGAGACTCGTGTGTGTCAGATACTGGGTTAATTGGTTTCAGTAAAAGACAAAAACTCTGTGTACTTGTATTTTATTTATTCTAAAGATCTGGATATTAAACACTGCCTTTGTTTTTACCTTGTTTTAGATTGGTGATTTTGATAGCAGTCAGGGTCTGTTGACAGGAAGTATGAACAGAATAAATCACATGGTCACTGCAGGAAAAGGAAACAGGAAACTGATGTGCTACATTATACTCGGACTCATAGTTCTCTTCTTCTTGTCTTACTATCTGATAACTAAAGTAACCAGTGGGTGATAGAAGTAGAAGTATCATGTGATATTGTGGTAAAAAAATAAGATATGAAATGATCTGTGGGATATTGATTGGCAGAAACTGAGCTCCTCTGTTTGAAAAAACCAACATGTTGTCTTTTGCAGTATTTTGGAATATTTTGCCTCTATCAGCATTTAATATTCCAGGGCTCGCTCTGTCACTCACCAGTGTTGCCAGTTGCAATGAAAACACACATTTTGGGAACAATTTACAAATTTTAACGACGGTGAAATTTATAAATGTTACTTATTTTGAGGCATTTACCGGTAGTCAGTTTTTGATGATTTTTCTCAATTTTGGTGCAAATTATGAATAAAGAAAGGTTTCTCTGTATACATTGCAGCTAGTGTTTGCAATAATATTTCAAATATTCAATGAGATAAGTAAATAAGAAGGAAAACAGATTTTATTATGCAACTGCCATGACGACAACCCGATAATGCCTGTCTGATATGTTTTGATATTGCGACGTCTGATATCACAGGACAGTGTTATCATGACACTGTCCTGATATCACATTTTAGGCCCCGCCCACTTTAGACATTTTGTAAGTTTTATGAAGTAAAATATTGGTTATTGTGGATTTCTAACACACTACACTTTAAATTAAATTTTCATAGACTACTTCAGGCCAGACGGGTGCATTTCATTAAAATTTGTAGGAATACAAGCAAACAGCACATCACATAAAATCGAAAAATGACCGTAGAATTTTTATTTTTGAATTAAACATAGTGTTGAGGGGATTCATTTTCTTAGTTAGATCATTATCTACCCATCTATAGCAATTTTGAAGCAAAATTCGAGAAAAAGTTGATTTTATTTTTTTTCACCCTCTTCCTATTTTCAGTGTAATTTCTTATTACTTGTATGATATTAGCTGAACGCTATAAACCGCCTATCAAAGGTGTACAAATGCCTTTTTATGTACATTTTAATGTTCAACATTTCCTTTGAAGCATATATATAGCATTAACACTTCTGGATTTGAAACGCTGATTTAAACCGTTGATGACGTCATAATTATAGCGCTATATCACTTAATTTACTTCCTTGTTTTTAATTGTGAAAAGGGAAAATTGAAGTCAGCTGCATAATAAATAGAATACAAGGTTACAGTCTTTTGACAACAGTTGATATCGGACTTGGATGAATATCGGCGGGAAAGCCTCAGCAAGCCTCGGCTTTCCCCTGCCGATATCATCCTCGTCCGATATCAACTGTTATCAAAAGACAGTAACCTTGTATTCTCTATGTACAGGGCAGATACACGATATTCTGGTTCTTTTCTTGATGCAAAGGGCAAATGTTGGTTTTTGTACAGTAGGGCTCATATATTTATTTTGTGAATAGGCATTCCTTAAATGTTTTTGTCATATATTTGTATGGCTGTCATGTTGTTTTCTAATAACTGTACCTTTTTGGTCTATTGTTGAAGTTAAAATAAAAAAATTGTACTGTATTTTCCGGACACTAGGCCTCTTCACTGTATTGGCAGCACACATATATTTTTCGATTTTAGAAACAAAAATGAAAGTATAGGCCGCTCCGGTATATTGGTTGGGGCCGATACGCCGGATAAGGTGTATATATCCAGGCATTTAAAAAGAGTTGCGCCTTTTTGTATGACAGTTAAGATAAGATTAATCACTCCCGCTAATCTGCTAATATACGGTAGTAAACAGTAGTTAATTGATCCATGGAGGCTAAATGGTTTGGAAAACATTGGTGAACTGTTTTCAAACAGCGTATAAACCTAAAATTCACACTCTGTGCACTAAAACTACCAATTTATCGAATAGAAAATGTTGTTTAGTCTGCTTGAAACTACCAATTTCAAAAAACAAAAGGTCATATAGGCCTTTTCGTCACATAGGCTGCATCTACGAAAATTCATCTTTTTATACATTAAGTTGCGCTGTGGCCTATTGTCCAGAAATTATGGTATAAAATTGATAAAGCATCAGTTTTCATCAGCCTAGCCTTATGAGTAATAGTCATATAATACAGTCAAATCTATATTTGTGTTATTTTCAACAACTGAATATCAGTCATGATATACTGTCTATGAAATATCATGCTCAAATCCTTCCCTGTGTTCTTTGTAAAATGTAAATCATCATTAGATATGGTAGTGTGTACAAAATGAGTCTGTGCTCTGGTAATTCACTGTAAATATTCATAGTTCTGTTGTACAGAGGATCTTTACAGAGTTTAGCGCTGATGGTTATGGAACTTTCGTTTGAGACTATAGTAGGCACCAGTCTCTGTCTTCTTATTGATTGAATTTGAAATTGAATTGATGAAAGACAGGGGCACCTGAACTCAAAAGAAAGGTTTATAATCTTAAGCCCAACAGGTTTCAAAGCTTTTAGTTTAAAATATTTATTACCATCAGCAATATCATCATATTGATTAATCATTATGTACGTGTATTGATTAAAGAAAAAGAAATTGTATCATGATTGTATGTATGTTCTACCATGTAATGGATAAAAAGGGGAGGTAGAGGAGTGAGGGGATGTCATCCAATGACAGCCTTAGGACAATGCTAAATGCTTCACTCTTACCTTGCTGGCAGCAAGACTTGATGTTGCCATTGAGTCCAGTGCAGATCATGATCAGCCTGCATATCAATAGAGTTGGACCATAATCTGCACTGTTTGCTATTTCAGTCATTAAATTTTCATTGAACACCCTAGTTGATTGTACTGTCAAATAGAAAAATGGACATGTGAATTTTAGAAATGTAGCAGACTAATTGTTGAAGTCATTGACAAAGTCCTTATTCAATTTTCTAAGCAATGTTTAACAACTAAAATGGTTTTGTGATCATATTTATTGTTTTAAACGGAATTATATACATGTACATGCACAAAGAGAAGTTTCAAGCCTTATACAAAAGTGAAACTAAAGAATTTTCGGTTAACAAAGTCCTGGTATTAGAACTGGCCAAAAAAGCATCTTTGTGAGAGGTAGGGTGTACATTGCTCAAGGAATCATAGAAATTGTTACATCTGTATGTTCCATATTCTGGTATAATGAGATGTTCTTACAGTACAAAAACATGGTACAATTTTTGCATTTTACACTGCATTTGAAGTGTAGTTGTTTATTGTTGTATCATATTACACATTAGAAGAAAATAACTCCTCTTTCAGTAGCAGATAAAAAAGGTTCATCATTGAGTTAAAAAGGTTCATCGTTGAGTTAAAGTAATTAGCTCCAAAATGACCCAAATTTTATCATTTTATGTTCACAATCTGTTTGAGGGCAAAAAAAGATGACACATTTTTAGAGGTAAGAGGAGTTGTAAGAACTGTTAAAGTGTTTCCTGGCTTTTGCAACACCATCATTTGAATATGGAAACTGATGTACATGTAGTTATAGGCATTTAAAGAATATTGTTATAGATATTTTTAGATTATGTTAAGTCTATAATACTGTGATTGAAAATTTGAATTTGAGCACTTGGTGCTGAAAGTGTGTTGTATGTTTTTTTAATAAAACGTGTAAAACTATGCTTTAGTTTTTCTTTTACTTGTATAATATATTACCTCGTGTAGCAGGTAAGGGACTACAGTTTGTACATGTATCAAGACAAGAGCCATCATCAATGTACTGAAAGGTTTAACTACTGGTATGCCATAATGAGGCCCACTATGCTCAAACTAAGTTTTGGTCATATGACCAGCTAAAAAATTTGAACAACATTGTCACATGTGTATGAAGATACGGCAAACATAAGTACAAAGCTAGACATCCAATTTTGGTCCAGATTATGTTTGGTATTACTAACATCAATTTTTAATAATGAATAGTTGGCCGATACAGATAAGAGTACCCTGGGCAATTCAGTCTCGCCCATGTTACTGTTTCACAGTCTACAAGTGGCAGTTACATGTACAAGTTGGCAATCAATCAAGCACTTCTAAGCCAGATCTAATACTGTTTTGGACTAAATAATCACTATTCTTTGTATGTCAAAATAGAGCTATATATTTTCCTTTTATTTTTTATGGTCAGATATGTTTTAGTCACCCATTTAAAGATTGGGTTAGGCACTACTTACCTATACTTGACATTTGTAACACAATATTAAATGTTTTAGCCTTCTCCCGTCCCTGCCAAATTGCTTACAGAACTTGAACTTTCCTATTAACCCTAGCCCAAGGTCTTTGACGCTAGTCATGATTCCTATTTCTCATTATAGATATATGGACAACAATAAAAAGACCAATTTAGTTATGAATGCCAGAACTATTAACCCCTGTCATGACTGATACCCATGTAGACGCTAGGAATTAGTTCAGTGATTTGTGGACGATATTTAACAGCAATAGCACTGGTTAAGTTCTACTTTGCATTTTGTGTTACCTTAATAATATAATTTATGCTAGCATAGATCAACATATTCAACCACAGATCGATGTCCTGTAAGTAAACGGTTATAATAGTTAAAGAAATGCACACAATAAGGCTAGATAACTGAATGCAATAATGTCAATCTGTGTTTACGTACGTCATAAAACTGATCTCCAACGACAGAATTCGTAATACATGTATATACTATATAGCATTGTAGCGACATAAAATTACTCGAAAGATATATCTTTTGGATAATCTGTTTGTGTTACCAGTTTTGGACTGTATATGATAAAATACGTTTCATTTTATTCAACCAGAGCAAGTTATGTTTGAGTTATACGTCCAAAAACGTACGGGTAACTGGGATTCCACAGTAAAAGGGCTGCTCTTACTGTATGTACCTGTTCTGACTTCAGAATCCTGTAGCATGGATCAGGGTAACTGGATTCTTTTATACTTTAAAATCTGAGAGATTCTTGTTAAATTTATTCCAGGTGCTTTATTATAAATGGTGAATTACATATCTATTACATTAGTTCAACTTGCAACTTGATTTATTAGCTTATTAAGTAAGACTTGAATTTGAATTGTTATAGATACCGGTATGTTTCGTTTCATCTGGGTCCTAATATTAGTTTCATGATGTGTTTTAAGCGATTATTGGCCTATTTAACGTTGTGGCGGGCCATGTACGACAGTTTCTTCTATTGAACAGTGAAATACGAGTAGTCACAATGTAAGGGGAAATGACCACTGTCCTTAGCCATGCAGGGGCGGATCCAGGATTTGGTCTTAAGGGGGGCGTAACTTTTTTGCCATTTGTTGGTTCTGCTCAAGCCTTATAAGACGGCAATTATGACTGTGTTTTATTCTTTGTTTCTAAGTAATCGAACACTAAATAGTGGTGGAGCGAGCGAGTTTATAATTAACATGTATAATTGAATGGCAATGTACAATGTCAGGGCCGTAGCCAGAGGTTAAACTTTGAAATAGGGAGGCACTTTCTAGGGGGGTTCGGGGGCATGCTCCCTCATAAAAAATTTTTTCAAGGGCATTTCGTCCGATTAAACGGTTTGATACTTTTAGACACCGATTTCGGAAACAGAAAATATAAATTTATACTCAGATATTTATGTAAGGTTGGGGAATTTAAGGGGGGCGCGCGCCGGGTGCGCCCCTCCCCCCTCCCCCTCCCCCCCTGGATCGGCTAGTGGCATGTAAACAAAAACCAAGTGATGTATTCGTAAAGGATCTGGTAGCTCCCCGCATTCCTGTCTTTACATGTCGTACTGTATATATATAAACCTAGATCTATATCCAGCAAATAACGATCCCCTTTCCCTGTCCAGTGCGAATCCATGGTCTAGTTTCAATGTACCGTGTAGATCTACCTTAGAGAAAAAAAACTAGATCTATTTCGAAAGAGGAGTTCTTATAGTCTATTTTTTATTTTTGTGATTGAATATAAAGTTCCTGAACACTGATTTATTAATTGTCTTATCGGAGGAGATCTTAAAACTATATTGTCCAAAGTCACGTGTATCAGTTCTATCAGAGACAGAGGCAGTACTTTACCGGATACCGGGAGAACGATAAAAACTGTTCGCTACTTTCTAAACGTTTACAGAGACATAACTCGTATTAAATAATTCGAGGTTCACACGAATACAACAATAAAAGCATCAAACTTTTGACATTTCTCACACTCCGCTTCTTATGCGATTTTCATTCATTTCGTAATATGTGTGCATTCCACAAAGAAAATACATAAAATTTTCTTCTACCTGCAGAATAAATCTTATCGTTTAAATCATAATGCCCTACCCGGCATTTGGGAGGTAGCGCTGCCATTCCTTTACTTAAGGTTTTTTAAAAAGTTTTTCTGATGTTGGGCTACGTCATCCAAGTGAATCTTTGGTTGAAAAATAATAGTTTACAATCTGTATCAAAACCTTTCGAGACATTATTCGCAACACAAACGTAGAGGTTTTGGTGATGTCATCGACATCCATATGACCTGGGTTTTAAAGTTTATAAACTTGAACTCAATTAAAAATAGGAATACGGAAAAAAGGCACTGAGCTCAACATACACAGGTACACGACAGCTCCAACTTGCATGCAAAACACTGAAACAAAGCTAGTCAGTGCAACTGGCTATGTTCATATCCTAATCACAAGAACTACTATCGTAGTAAGATGAAGCAAAAATGATAATGTTACTGCAGACGTTCAGAAATATATCCAAAACAAGAGGGCAAAGATTTCCCTATATCTCTCACCTGGCTACCATAGGCTATAATTCAAGGTCAACAAACGTGTCACAGATAGGACCAATTTTAACTGGGGTCTTGATTTGAACAATTTTCGCAGAGGTCCATATCATAGTGTAACATTCAAAATATCTAAGCTCTGGCCCTTGTGGCTTAATTAATACCCCCAAAAGACTGCTTTATAAACTCATGAAGTTCGTAGTAACAGAATACCTTGCAATAAAAACTAAAACAAAGATATTGTTCTTGGCAGTAACTCTGTAATTAGTCAAGATAGAGTTATGATTCTTGTACACTGCACTTCCTCTCATTAATGTGCTTGACCATTGTAATACTATGAAGTTGTATTGAATTCCAACCAGTAGTTTTCAAGTTATGCTCTGGGACAAGGAAAAGTAAAATGGGCAATAACTCTGTAATTGATTAGAAAGAGTAATGGGTCATGTACACTGCACTTCCTCTCATTGTGTTTGAAAATTGTATGAAGTTGTATTGAATTCCAACCTGTAGTTTTCAAGTTCTGCTTGGGACAAGGAAAAGTAACAAAGGGCAATAACTCTGTAATAAGTCAAGATGGAGTTATGGTTCTTGTGCACTGCACTTCCACTCAATGAGCTAGACCATTCTAACCAGTAGTTTTTGAATTATGCTCCAGACAAAGAAAGGTATGCAGGTCAATAACTCTGTCATGATTCAAGATAGAGTTATGGTTTCTTTGTACTGCACTTTCTGTTATTGTACTTGATTATTGTGTGAAGGTATATTGAATTCAAACCAGTAGTTTTCAAGAAATGCTCCGGACAAGGTAAGGTAACAAAGGGCAATAACTCTGTGATGAGACAAGAAAGAGTTATGGTCCCTGCGCACTGCACTTCCTCTCAGTGTACTTGACTCTCAATTGTATTGAATTCCTACTACTAATTTTGAAGTTAGGCTCTGGACAAGGAAAATGCAACGGACCGCCCTCACGACCTTCGGACCAACAAACCACTGGGTGACTCCTATATACCCCCTAAGCTTAGTTTCAGGGGTATAAAAATAAAAAGCTTAAGTCTTATTTAACAACAAGAGCTGTCAGTAGGACTAACTTTTTTAGTGCTTGCCTTTAAAACAAAACTTTGAGAGTTAAAGGCAAAACAAGGATCTGTATCGGCCGCTTGCCTTTAAACAAAACTTTAAGAGTTAAAGGTAAAACAAGGATCTGTATCGGCCAAAAGTAGCATGATAATACGTCAAGAGTAATCAAACTAAAATGTTTGAAATCCCTGAATACTTCACAAAAGTTGTATATTAATACTTCATGTGGTTGATATTATGTGCATGACAGTGCTATTTGCACACACTTCAAATCAAGAAACATTTCCAAAGATATGCATTGCTTACAGATATGTGTCATGACAGTACATAAGTATCCAAACTTTCAAAGTAATATCTTAAATGGTTAAGTCAACAAGTGGACGAAAAACGTAACCGTGATTCTAAGTCGTTAAAGGACCTAAATTTTTTTAAAATCTTTGACAGAGTTGCCTTCTCTTGCCTACAGATGGGGGCAAATGACGCAAACAAGTATTCCAACTTTCAAAGCAATATCTCAAAGGGTTAAAGAGACATACCCTATAACTGATGCCAAGCTAAATAACCTCCTAAACATTAATAATAGCATCTTTGGAAGTATCATAACTTAACCTAAAAATTTAAGTTCTGCATTCCCAGTCATTATTGATAATATAAGAGTAATATGAGAATATAATCTGCTAGATGTAGGGTGTGCCCCTTTAAGTCAATAGTGGATTTTACCCTTATTCAATGTATTTTCTTAGTCAAACAAGAGGCAACTTTTTTAGTGCTTGCCTATAAAACAAAACTTTGACAGTTAAGGGCACACAAGACTTTAACCAGAAATTTTTAAGTACAAATCATGAAACATTTTCACAGAGTTATCTTCTCTTGCTTACAGATAGGTCTCATGATGGTACATAAGTACTTCAACTTTCAAAGTAATATCTCAAATGGTTAAGTCAACAAGTGGACAAGAATGAAAATTTTAACTGAGTTTCTAAGTCAAAAAGGGCCATAATTCAAATAAAATCCTTGACAGAATTACCTTCTCCTGCCCAATATTGTTTTGGGATCATGATGGTTTACAAGTATTCCAACTTTCAAATTAATATCTCAAACAGTTTAGTCAAAAGTGGACTGGTACGAAAAACTTAACCTAGATTCTAAGTCAATAAAGGGCCTTAATTTTTTAAAACAAATCCCTGTCAGAGTTACCTTCTCTTGTCTACATATGGGGGTAATGATGTTAACAAGCATTCAAAGTTTCAAAGCAATATCTCAAAGGGTTAAGGCAATAAGTGGATTTTACCCATATTCAATGTAAAAAAGGGGCATAATTCTGTCAAAAACCTTGACAGAGTTATGTACTCTTGTCTGTTGATGTAGGTCATGATGGAAACAAGTATGGTTAGTTTCAAAGCAATACCTCCACAATGGTTTTGAAATAAAGTGAGGTGGTACGAAAAACTTAACCAAGCTCAATACACTTTCCAAGTCAAAAAAGGGTCATAATTCTGTAAAAAACCTTGTTAGAGTTATGTCAATCCTTTGTCAGTTAGATGGCAGGTTATGACTGGTAAATAAGTACAATGGTAAATTTTTCAAAGCGATATCTTCTAATACTTTTAAATAAAGTGTTGGTGGTACAAAAGTACTTCAACTCAAGGTGATACCAAATGGTTAAGTTAACAAGTGGACAAGAATGAAACCCTATTCTTAAATAGTTGAGCCAAAAAGGGGCATAATTCAAATAAAAACCTTTTCAGAGTTATGTAATCTCCTGTCTTTGTATGGGAAGTAATGATGGTAAATAAGTATTGTAAGTTTCAAAGTAATATCTGTAATGGATTTAAATCAAAAGTGAAGTGGTATGAAAAACTTAACCAAGCTCAATTCAATTTCTAAGTTAAAAAGGGCTATAATTCTGTCAAAAAACCTTGACAGAGTTACCTGTACTCTTGTCTGTAGATGGGGGTTAATGATGGTAAACAAGCATTGAAAGTTTCAAAGCAATACCTCTAAAGGTTTTAGGAAATAAAGAGGGATGGTACCAATAAACTAATCCAAGATGGGACACAGACGTGGACTCCAAGGCTAGAAGGATAGCTCCTCATTTTCTTCCATAAGGTAGTGAGCTAAAAAATTGAAATAGTATACAGAATTATAAATTATGATAAGAAATAATTGACAGAAAAATTCACCAAGCTCAATATTCCTATTATCTAATGTTTTCAACACAGATCCCAAATAGGTGGCCATTTAAACTATTTATTGTTATATAATATGTGCTTTTGAGGTTCAAAATTTGTAATTAATTTAAACTGTACCTCTAAATTGTGATACTGAAAAATTGACTCAAATGCCTAACAAGTTGGTCCACTAGACCATGCCACATTACAAATATCTAAACCTGGGCCTTCCTCTTTTTAAGAAGATTTACTAAAAAGGTTTTTCTTTTCTGTTGCCTGGGCAACTAGAGTTCTGCACTTGGAATGAGATTTTTTGTACAAATATGATAGGGCTTCATAAAAAGAATGATGGCCTATTGGTTTTAGAGATGTTGCTTGAAGGAAAATGTGAAAAGACAATATACAAATGATGCTAGATGCTAAGCAATTCTAATAGCTGGCTCAAAAGCCAATTTGTTTGGCAGCCGTTTGTCTACTTCATGATTGATGGACCTCATCTATTGTTTTACCATTGCCTGGTAGTACGCATTTTAAATACGATGCTTAGTTACAGATCTCTTACAGCCTCTTGTTAATTGCATTTCATTCAAGCTGTTGTTTGAAAATCTTGTTTCATAAAAGCCAAAGGGGGGAAGATCAACAGGGCCATACTTCTGTCAAAAACCTGGACAAGCATGGTCATCATAGCAGTAAGGGGTTAATCTTGGTAAAGGTTCAATTGGTAATGACACATGCCACATATCTAAACTCTAAGCATTGTCATTTCAGAGATTTTTAAAAGCTTTACCAAGATAAGCCTATAGACGTTAACAAGAGGGCTAAGATGGCCCCATTTTCGCTCAACTAGAGCTACCAATTGGCTATGATACAAGAACTATCAATATATCAGAAAAGGTCAATGTTTTCCTTTATCTAAGCTTTTGACCATGTGGTTTCAGATATAAAGGTGGCCATTTAAATATTTAATTGTTATACAAGCCTGACCCTTTGCAGGGTCAAATTTGTCCTTTAGGTGTACCTTAAATTGTGATACAAAAATAGCAAGGGTCCAGTAGGAACATGCCACATGCTACCAATATCCAAGTTCTAGGCCTTGTGGTTTCAGAGAAGATTTCTAAAAGTTTTTCTTTCACTAAGCCTGTTAAAACAAGTGACATCCCTGCAAGGTCAATTTCTCTGACTCGGTGGAGTCAAATATTTGGTGTAACACTCTTTGAAGTGGTTCACTAGGTAATACTCACATGCTTAGTATCTAAGCTCTACCAGGGGTGCTTGGTTTCATAGATTTTGCCTATATAAGCCTTAAAAAAAAAGAGGCAGACAGGGCAGGATAGTAAATTCGACTCGGGAGTGCATACCTTACGAAAAATCTTAGATATGAGGTTGTATTATAGCCATGGTGGGATAGCTTGGCCCTTGGTTATTGTCAAAAACAAGGCCAAATATCCCTACAGCACTACCTGGCCTTTCTGTCATCAATAGCGGAAAGGGTTATCTTGGTCTTCAATTGGATGGCAACCAACTAGCTCTAGGCATGGACATTGAATTTATTTTAAACAACCTATAGATTAAAAGGGGGCTAAATGGCACGGAACATTCATGCCTAGGCTACATCATCACTGGCCAAATGGTTTCAGAGGATGTTTGAAGCAGAAAATGTTAATGGACTTCCAGCATACAGTGAGCAATGTGGTTTCAAAAGTTTTAATTTTATTATAAGTCCATAAAAAAGCATGACCCCCATGCAGGGTCAATTTTGACCCTGGTGTAATAATTTGGACAAACTTGATAGAGGTCCACTAGGCTATGGAACATGCCACCTATCTTAAGCACTGGGCCTTCCTGGTTTTGAGATTTTTAGATTTTCTTACATAAGCCTTTTTCAAGTCTCTCAAGGTCAATTTTGCCTTGGTGGTCAAAATTTGAACAATCTTTGAAGTGGTTCACTAAGTATTACCACGTGCTTAGTATCTTAGCTCTTGAATAACTATGATAGGACTTCATAAAAGGACGATGTCCTACAAAGGATAATGTGACCATACAACGTACGACCTAAAACATCTCTTCTCTCTGACATCATACTTTCACTCTCTTTCTTTGTATTTATTGGCTTGATAATTATATTTTTTTGTTGATCATGATCTGCAATATATCCATATACAACACATCCTTACAAATAAAAATTCCTTTGACCATCTTTCATTTCATTCATTCATCATTTTTTTTTCTTCTCTCATTCATTGTGTGTTATGTGACAGCCTCAACTTCGGTCCGGTATTGTGTTATACCTTACCCTCTTAATTTTGCAGTAGCTTTATTTTATTCTTTTACTAATGAATATTATCGAAAATCTGTAACAAAAGACATATACATATAATTCTCTTTGTTCATTTTGTTAATGTTTCATGCTGTGTCATAAATTTCCATCATACTGTGAATGAGAAACTCTTCATGCTTTCTTTTATTCTGTTGAAGATTCTTGTCTATTTACAATTATTCAAATAGATCTCTTTGCCTGAACTTTGTTTCAACTGGCACTTTAACTGTTAGTCCACCTGGCTTCAGTGTTGTAACAACATCTGAAAATACAAAGACACAAGGAAATCAGTATGATAAGTGCTTGGTTGTCTCAGTAAGTTACTGTAATTAGAAACAAATGTGTAAAAGTTGTCACTGTAAACTGACAGATTTAGTCATATAGGTTGTCTATTTTAACAGCTGTCGATATCCATCCAATAGATTCAATTTTTTAAGAAATATTTAACTACAGACGTGACACTTCTACAGAAATGTTAATCAGTCTGTGATGTTGTGCTTGTTACTGCACATAGTAAGCAGATTAATTGTCTTTGACTTTAATGCATTAGTGGTTGAGTAATTAATTCATTTCTAAATAAAAACACAGTCAAGTGTCAAAGTGTCAAAAATATGCCAGTTAAGTTTTATGGGCTTTATTACATTAAGGTGATAACTCTTGACTGACTTGGGCAATCTGGCGGGACTGACTTGGGCAATCTGGCGGGACTGACTTGAGCAATCTGGCGGGATATCAAACTTCGCCCAGACATTATAAGGATAAACATTCACACAAAGTTAACTTAAGACATTGGAGTTGCAAGATAGCATTATTTGGCAATTAAACGGCAATAACTCCAAAGTATCTGGGGCAAATTGGCCATTATCAAATATAGCAAAGACATTATGTAGATAAACATTCACAGCAACTAGGAAGATAAGTTATACATATAACATGCCTCAGTCCATCTTGCTATAAATGCGTATCAAAGTTTGTTAGTAATAAGTTAGCCATAGTAAGTCATACAGAGTCAATGTTTCTTTCAGTCATTTAGATGTTGTCAGTCAGTCATCATCAGTCATCATAAGCCAACCACTCAAACAGTAAGAGTCAGTACAGTAGTCATTGTACATTCTGTCAGTTGGGCAGTCAGTTAAAAGTTATTCAGTGAAACAGTAAATGACAGTAGGTCAGATGGATATTCAGTAAGAACTATTTAGTCAGTATTTAATAATCAATCAGCCAAAATCGGTGATTAAATGTGTTTGGTAAGTAAAGTGTTTTCTAAACCACAGCAAGTAAGTGTCAGGGTCAAATGATATCAAGTCATTTAATATTGGATAATATTCAAAATGTAGGCAAATTGGAGAAAGCTTTTGTTCACTACATTTCAATGTCCTACATCACTGTGTACAAAATCATCTAATTCCAGGTAGTAATATAATGCTCCATTCAAAAGGACAGATGGCAACAAGTTGACTATATGCTCAAACTTGAGGAGGAAAACAAGAGCTGTCCCTCATAAGTGACAAATGCGCCCCGAAAGAAATGTCTCTCCATGTGCTCAACAATTGTGCCATGTTACTTTAAAATCCTTTCGTGCGTGACAGAGTTACAATGCACAGTATTCTTTTACCTTTAAACTGTAAGTGTGATCTTGACCTTTGAGGCAGGGATGTAGGTCTTGCCCACACCACATTGTCTTGATCTGCTGAACATTTCGCCAAGTTATTTTAAAATCAATCAATACTTGACAAAGTTACAGACCAGACACAAATGTATGCAGGATTCCATTACCTACAAACACTGTGACCTTGACCTTTGAGGTAGGGATGTGGGTCTTTCACATGACACTTTGTGCTGAATGAATGTGCCAAGTTATTTTAAAATCCTTCGATGCATGACAAGAGTTAAAGTCTGGACACGAATGTGTGCATATATAAAGGATTTTATTACTTTCAAACTCTTAGTGTTACCATGACCTTTGGTAAGGACATGGCAGTCGTCTGTTGAAACATATGTGCCAAGTCCTTCAATGCATGACAAAGTCACAACCCTGTCACGAAAAATTTTAGGGACAGACCAATGTCCATAATTACCAAACAACCTTTGTGATGTTATCCCTTTGAACTTTCTTTGTTCTTTTTTAACCCCACAAGACCATTTTGTAACCCCACAAGACCAAAATTAACCTCACAATGACAGAATGAACTGAAGCAAACCCTAGAACACTATGCTTCGAACAAACCCTAACCTCGTAATGGCTCCTGGATATGTACGAACAGACAGATGGACAGTGCGATTTTAATGTGTCACCTTTCGAGGGCAAAAAAAGTTAAACCTAACATTTTTACCCACTGAAATGCTGTTACCTTTAAGGTTAAAATTATTCCTGGTCCTGGGAAGGCTGACTTGCCTGACCATCTAGAAACCGTCTTCTTAACAACCTTGTACATCAGTTTATATTCTATCTTGTCCAGTTTCAACTTGGCACAACTCATCTCATTGCTTTGTGCTCATATCAACCTGACTAATGCTTTCCTATTCTCCTTGGGGAGCACATACACCTTAAAAATAAAGTCAATATAGTGATCAACTTTTCAAAATGAGGGTAACTTCTGTAAATATTTCAAACTAACAGTTTCTGTTCTTTCAGTTATAATCTTCAATACACTGCTTTAAATTTACAGAACTTTCGTAAATGATGTTTGATGTTGCTTTTCTTTTTTAAGCAAAACAATGAATTTGAGACACTATAACTTCATATAGAGACAAAACACAATACGAGTAAGTGCAGTGTGCAAGAACCATAACTCTGCCTTGCCTAATTTCTTGTCCAGAGCATAACAGTTACTGTAAGTACTGAAGGAAATTTATGTAATTCTACATACTAGGAGAGAATGTAGATTACATACAATGTTCAGCCCGCCATTTTATGGTCAGACTCCAAAATCCCCACTTAAAGTGAATCAGACTCTGCTTTACATTCCACTCCCTGAGATATCCATTGGTTACAATGTGACAGCCTTCAATACTGCATCAAATTACAGCATATTGCTTTTCTTGGTTTTCATAAAAGGTTACCTTCTTTCTTTTCTTTGTTTTCATAAAAGTTTGTCTGAAGGTATTAGGCAATCTATGAGTAGTTAGAAATTTGGCAATGTCAGAATAAAAATCAACAAGAGCTGTCTCATGACAGCACGCTCGACTATTCGAAAGCTTGTCGGTAAAATGGGGTTTTTTGTCTAAGAACAGGTGTAATGTGTAATTGTCTATAAGAATTAAGGTCAAAGATATGAAACTTGTTCAAAGACCTTTGTAAATATACATTACATGCAAAGCCTGTAAGCCAACTGGGGTGAGAACGGGGGGATAATTTCAAAGAAATACATGACCTTGTATATTTGATCATGCATAACTTTGTAACGTTTCAAAGTTGATATGTATAAAATTAAAACAGCATGACCACATAATTATTCAATGACATTTCAAATTAAAGTAAGCCATTTCGAGTATTTCCATATAATAGTCTGGTAAAAACTGACAAAATTCTAAGTTAAAAAGGGGCATAAATATGTCAAAAATAAAAACCATTGGTGAAGATGTTGATAGTAAACATACGTATTAAGTTTCAAGTCCATACATTTGATAGTATTCAAGATATTCAACTTTATAAAAATCTTTAACAAACAATTTTAAGTTAAAAAGGGGCATAAATCTAACTAAAATCAAAACAGAGTTATGGGGATTGTTTCCACAGGTGAAGATGTTGATGGTGAACACATACTTTGAGTTTCAAGTCAAAACCTTTATAAGTATCCAAAATATTTGACTTAATAAAATCTTTTCCAAAAATTTTTAAGTTCAAAAGGGGCATAAATCTGTCAAAAATCAAAATAGAGTTATGGGGATTGTTTCCTCTGGTGTAAATGTTGATGGTTAACATACATTTTTAGTTTCAAGTAATACCTTTGATAGTATTCAAGATATTTGAATTTATAAAAAACTTTAACCAAAAGTTCTAAGTTAAAAAGGGGCATAAATCTCTCAAAAAACAAAACAGAGTTATGGGGATTGTTTCCTTGGGTGTAGATGTTGATGGTAGACATATATTTTGAGTTTCAAGTCAGTACCTTTGATAGTATTCAAGATATTTGAATTTATAAAAAACTTTAACCAAAAATTCTAAGTTAAAAAGGGGCATAAATCTGTCAAAAACAAAACAGAGTTATGGGGATTGTTTCTTCAGGTGTAGATGTTGATGGTTAACATATAGTTTGAGTTTCAAGTCAATACCTTTGATAGTATTCAAGATATTTGACTTTATAAAAAACTTTAACCAACGCAGACGCCGACACCGACGCTGGGGCGAGTGCAATAGCCTCCTTATTCTTCGAATAGTCGAGCTAATAATACAACAAAGTATATCTGGCTTCAGTGAATTTATATCCCCCAGAAAATGTTGCAAATAAAGTTTCAAAATTTTCTATTGTTACAGACTATAAAGTTGATTACTTGTGCCAAGCATAGTCAAATTCAAATTTCTGCAAGTTACAGTCAAAAGAACTACTAGATTCACCAGACAAGAATGTTGCGTACTCATTTTATGTTTCATAAAATTCTACTCATTAAATCCTAAATATTTCAAAGTTAGAAAGGGCCATACAGTCATGTACCTCTGGTATAAATATGGGATTGTGACAGCATTTGATGTGCATCATTCCCGTGCCTAACTATGCATTCCTGTCAAGTTTCAATACAATTTGACTAACCAGGACCAAACTAAGGCTTTGGATAGAAAAATTCCTCTATAAAATGGCTATTTTAAAGTACCAAAGCCATTACTCTGCTAAAAATAAGTGGATTGTGATGGCATTTGGTATGCATTATTTCCCTACTCAAATATACATTCCTGCCAATTTTTAATCAAATCTTTTCAGCCAATACAAAGATATGGTCCCGGATGGCAAAGTGTGACTAACAGACGGACAACATCAAAACAATGTCCCTCTTCCACCTTTGGCAAAGGGATAATAAGAATAATAGTTGCTGGCATAGTATGTGAGGTATGATGTCATAATGTTAATGATGTCATAAATTATTTCACCAATGTAATTACAATTGAGTAGGTGTTTCAATAAGCTTCTGGTCAGGGGGCTTTTTTTTGCAAGATTTTTTAAAATATAAGCACACAAAGAAGCAACAATTTACAAAATTGTTGGGTTGCATCGTCAAGTTATTCCTTTTGTTAATATGGAGATGATAGAATACAAACATACTAGGGTAATTTCATTTTTTGAATATCTATTGGTGTAAGACATCTAACCCTCCATTTTGGCAAAATTTCAAGAAAAACAACTTGAAACTAAAAAGGTTATGATGTCTGTATTGTAACTTTTTGAAACCCCCTCATATAAACAAATTGAATTAAACATTTGTTAGATTCTAAGCAGGATATTTTTGAAAGCTAATTATAAGAATTTACTATCACAACATTACAACACTGGTTTCTTACAAAACACTGATATTCCAATTGGTGCATAGTTGTGAAATATTGTATCAGTTTATGGATAAAAAATTATCTTTACATGCTGGTGACATGGCATGTAGCAACAAAAAAAGGGTGACACATGGAAACAGATTCCCTAGATTGTTTACAAAGAGGAAGACAAGAAACAATTAATGCGAGGCATCAAAGGTGCCCCCCAATAATTCATTTTTTCTTGTTTGGTATCAGGTAATATTTTGGAATAAGGCGTTAAGATCCGTATACCTATGCCCAATTGTGTTTATTTTATGAAAAGCGATGCAATAGTTAAATTACTTATCCACTGGAGATTATAACCTTCCTTGGATAAAGATACAGACATGTCCTCCAGTTCTTTGCAACACTGAAGATATATTTTTAATAAAATGTTTCTGATTTGACATCTAGTATTTAAAAACTTTCCATTTATATAACAATATTTTGGTGGTTTTTTTTGGGTCTTTTGATAGTCTATGGACCTGTGTCTCTTTCAAAAATTTCGTTTAACATTGACCTAGTATCATTGCTTTATGCAGTTTCAAATTTACACGAAAGAATAAACATTCGGTGAGCTAGAAGGTGTATGAGCAACTGTCACTTAACAGTACAGAAATATTTATCACCATTTATAGTAGTATTACCTGCTAAGAGTAGAGTAGACTGACTATGCTCAAAGGGAAAAAGTTAGTGCATTCTACTGTCATCTTAAATTTTCCATACAGAATCTTTTTCATTGTAATCATAGTTAGTCTGTTTTTTATTACACATTACACAATTTCCAGTGTGATCCGACAAATATTCTGCACAATGATAGAAAATGCTTCTGAAGGAATAGATTCTGGCCCAGCCGAGAAAAGTTTAGGAAGTTTCAATGCTACCACTTAAATCTGTTGGCCAGACTGAAATTTATTCCATATAGTTCCATTGACTCAAGCTTATACTGCGAAATGCTATGCTGGAATTTGATACCTTTGATATTTTTGTGCCTTTTTTTAAAAATTTTGAATACATAACATAAGACACAGCTACACTATGTATTAATTAAACTATATGAAGATACTTAAAAGTATTCAAGTTGTCCAATTTGCTCCCAGTTCATACACAAGTCCAGTGACAAGGTGTCTTTGTCATCCCTGGACCCATCATACTCCCAAGTCCTTTCTGGAACATGAGGTATGCCGCACATTTCATCACCACATGCAGGACAGACACATTGATTATACAACTTTCATAATGCCATAGATTGTGAATATTAGGTACAATCACAAAAATCTCGAGTTTTTAACATCAAGTGACACCTGCATGGGAAACTATGTGCTATGTGTATGAACATTCTATTTAGGACAAGAGTAACTTCATTGTTCAACCACAATATTTGATTTTTTAATTTCACGGGCACTGTTAATATGAAAATATCTATGAAATTCCATAATAAATGTGTGTTGAGTATTAACCAATATTTTCCATATGTTGCAAGAAACCTAAAACTTAAGCACAGAACTGGAGACCACATCCCAGAGTACTAAATTCCAACATAGTACAGAATACCTTCAAACAAATGCTTGAATTTGTGACTTTTTCTTCAACAGAATTTAGCATGGCCTGAAATATTGTATGGAGTAGTCCAAGAACTCGTGAAAATTCTGAGTTTTATATGTCTGATATATATTTCCAGCACTGTCTGTAACATTTTCCAGTAGAAATGGTATTATAGGTTGATCATCTAAATTAATGAAGGAGGATGGGAATGAATCAGATTCACACAGGAAAAATTTAAGAGAGAATGCTGTAGAAGACAATAACTTTATTGGCCCTGTCCTTGCCAGAAGTCCATGGTAGGGACTGGTTATATCTGCTGAAACATTTCTGTTTTAAAAAGATTT
This sequence comes from Saxidomus purpurata, assembly GCA_022818135.1. Classification (NCBI taxonomy): domain Eukaryota; kingdom Metazoa; phylum Mollusca; class Bivalvia; order Venerida; family Veneridae; genus Saxidomus; species Saxidomus purpurata. The sequence goes on along the minus strand of JAFMSR010000010.1, from coordinate 22,307,900 downwards.
ATCACAAATAAATAAAAACCTGTTCATATACTGAAAATAACATCTGTTTGGAAAAGTGTAAAATTTAATCAATAAAAAAAACATATTTGACTTTAAAACTGATCCTAAATTTTGGCCCAGCTATTTACCAGAGACACCAAAAGACTACCCAAAGACACCCGAAAATTCCAAAATATCATTACAAGTGTACAGTTTTTAATATTAAGATGTTAAATCAGAAATATTTTATTAAAAATATGTCTACATTGTTGCAAAGAACTGGAGACATGTATGCATCTTTATTCAAGGAAAGCATCTACTACAGATAAGTAATTTAACCATTCCATTTTAATGTACTTTTCATAAAACAAGAAGGTCAAGATGGCCCTATATCGCTCTCCTGGCTACAATTTGTAATTATACAAGGTCAACAATCCCATCACAGACAGGGTAAATTTATCCTGGGGGTCCTGAGTTATGTAATCTTAGAAACGATGCGCTACATAATGCTATGTTTAAAATATCTAAGCTATGGGCCTTGTGGTTCTTGACAAGAAGATTTTTAAAGTTTTTCCCTATACAAGTCTATGTAAAATCAAATGACCTTCGGGTGGAGTCAATTTTGACTGAGGGTCATGATATGAACAATCTTGGTAAAGGTCAAATGCAATGCTACATACATGCCAAATATCTTTTTTTAAAGATTTTGAAAGTTTTTCCTGTTTGTTGCCATAGCAACTAGAGTTCTGCACGGAATTGAATTTTTTGATAGAGCTTTATGCAAGAAACATCCCTGTCATGTGTCATCAAAAGAAATGTTTTTGAAGGTAATGGTAGAAGGGTGACGTACGCTGGAAGGATGAGTGATCCTAAAAGTTCAGCCTGGCACTTTGTGCCAGGTGAATTAAAAGCACCATTGAGCATAAGTATACGTGATCTAACTGCCTTATTCTAATACATTACCTGATACCTAATAGCAAACAATCAAGATGGCCAAAATGGCACTATATCACTCACCTGGCTACAATTGGCAATTATACAAGGTCATTATTAGTAGAAATGGTCAATTTTGACCTGGGGGTTCTGATTTAAACACTTTTCGTAGAGGTCCACTAAATAATGCTACATTCCACAAATATCTAAGCTATGGGCCCCGCCCCCCCCCAAGCAGGGTCAATTCGACCAAGGGGTCATGATTTGAACAATCTTGGTAGACTTTCACTGAGCAATGCACATGTGAATTATATCTAAGCTTTAGGCCTTGTGGTTTCAGAGAAAATCTTTGAAGTTTTTTGCCTTTTTAAAAACAAGTGACTGGCCTGAGGGGATAAATTTTGACCCAGGGATCATAATTTTAACAACCTGAAGTTTTGGTCCACTAGAATAATGCTATATACAAAAACTTAGCCTTTGGTTTCAGAGAAAATCTTTGAAGTTTTTCCTATATAAGGCTATGTAAAAACAAGTGACCCTCTTTGACCCGATATCATATGAACAATCTTATTAGAGGTCCAATAGGCAATGAATGCCACATGCCATATATCTAAGCTTGAGAAGATTTTTTAAAGTTTTTCCTTTCCAGCGCCATGGCAACCAGATTGCTGCATGGAATGGAATTATTTGAACATCTATGATAGGGCTTTGTGCAAGGAACATCCCTTCCAAGTTTCATCAACATTGGCGCATTGGTTTCAGAGGAGAATGAAATGTATCGGACAACAAACTACATATGCCGGACGGTGAGCGATCCTAATAGCTCACTCTGGCACTATGTGCCAGGTGACCTAAAAACATAATCTTTTGCCTTTAATGCATCAATTCTTTTCTTGTTGTCCTCTTTGTATACAGTCCAGGGAATTGCCTTGATTTGTTTCCATGTGTTTCTTTTACTGTTGCCACTTACAATGTCACTAGCAGGTAAAGCTCTCTGCTATATCCATTAGCTTACACATTTTTCACAATTAGGCCCCTACTGTATTTCAGCATTTGGTAATTAACTAACATCATAATGTTATGGTAGTAAAATATTACAATTAGATTAAGTAATATCTAGCTTAAAATCTAGCAAATATCTCATCCTAATTTACTTATACAAGGGGGGTTCAAGAAGTTCCGATTTGGAAATCGTAACGTTTTAGTTTCACATTGATTTTCTTGAAATTTTGTCAAAATGAAGTGTTGGACATTTTGCACAAATACATATTTGAAAAAAGAAATTACCATATTATGTTCATACTTTATCATCTCTATAGTAACAACAGGAACTACTTAAAGGTGCAAACCAATGATTTTGTATGCTGTCATTTAAAATAATCTTGCCAAAAATAACCAGTACCTGACAAGTAGCTAATTGAAACACCTTCTAATTACAATTACTTTGATGACATAATTTATGACATCAATGAGCATTACAGCATCATACAACAATCACTATGTATATTTGAGTAGGGGAATGATGCCAAATGCCGCAACAATCCACTCATTTATAGCAGGGTTATGGCTTTGATTCTTCAAAATAGCCATCTTTTAGAGGCATTCTTCTATCAAGAGCAAAATCTTGACATCATACATCACACACTTTGCCAACAACTATTATTATTTATTTTGATTACTCTTTTTAAGTCTGACATACTTTGATGTTCTATTTCAGAGATTTTCATCAGACATGGCTTAATTGCTATTTACACCTAGACTGTCTTGTTTCTTCAAACAAACTTTATGAAAATCACAGTACATTGTACTTCTTTGCTAGTTCAAAGTTGCAGTACTAATCTCTGCTAGTTCAAGTGATACTTTCCTGGTAGTTACAGTGATGCACTACTTTTCTGCTAGCTCCAGTATCAGCTCCTGTAGGGCTGCTTCACTACCACTTAACAAGTCGCTCCTGTTCTGTCCACTTTCTGGTGGGTCCTTCAATGAGATCAAAAGTAAATGAGACATTGCAAAATCTGAGCAGAGAAAACAGACTCAAACTCAGCTAAGAAAGGGACAGTTAGGCAGATCTTAGGCCAGTCAGTACTTGAAATAAATCAAACAAATCTAACTTGAATAATCTGATGACCAAAAGGCAGCAAGTTACAGACCCTTTGGGGGAGGTCTATTCAAGGAAGGTTTCTAAATATAGCCTTTAGACCAGTTTTCAGGTATTCCATGATTTATCTTTGTTCCAAGGTTGACAGCATCTATGAATATAATCATGACTGCACAATAACAGCATTATATGGTTACACAAAATAACCTTGTTATTTAATATGTTTTTGTTGTCAAATAAGCTACAACTACACAGTACCTGCAACATCTATGTTGTACATGTCACTCAAGACTGATTGAGCCCCAATGTTCAATGGAAAGAGCCTAATTCACTGGCAGGTAAACATCACAGATCACCTTGTACTCTGCCTCCACACAACTAGTAAGTTATAACTGTGTTCACCTGAAAATAGAAATAAAAGAAAAATAAGTTCAGAGAACTCAATGCTTTAGTCAAACTTGCCGAGGTTGCCATTTACTTGCGTCTCTCATAGTCACTGGAGCATTCCAAATAAAACACACTTTAAAGTTTCTATAAAGATTATTTTGGCAACCAATCAAATTCAATCTTTGGCTATAGTGAGTCTGGCTGGAAATTGCTGTCTCTCCTATTTCATAATCAGAAACACTTTTGATAGGTATATGCATGATGGGAGACATGCCATGGTCTCATCCACACATTCAAGCTAACATATTTGTTCTTATGGACAGACCTTAATAAAATTTGCTTCAAATCAAAATCAAAACTTTTTAAAGATTATATACATGCAAGGTATTTCAAATAGTACTATTTGAAAGACCTTGAATGTAAAAGAAAAGAAGCAGTGGCAGCAGTGATAGATATTCTCTGAACAATGACAACACACAGTCATATTCTGTTCTTGCTGAAAACCAGATTTTTTCCATAAAATCATGTCATCAATTTACTAAAGCATCATACTCCAACTAGAAAAACTTCTCAACATATTGGAGTCTGTAAGCAAAACTGACAAGAAGAGTTACACAAGGAACATCACCAACACTCATAATTTAAACATTTACTAATCAGATCATAATTTGTTCTTTAAAGAAAATTGTTGTCAAGGAAACAGACATCTTATCTTACAATGTAGCACTTTGTCAAGGTTGACTAAAAACACAGTAGAAGAAATTATTTTATAAATGTTATACACTGTATACTCATTTTTAGCTCTACACATCTATACTGCATGTATATTGTCAAGATGACACACCCCTGGTTACAGTATTTCTTTATTTCACACTGGTCAGTCAATTTTTTTTCCAAACATGTTGAAGTACATGTAATTCTTTTCTCAAAAGTGGTTGACTTTATTGAGTCCCTGCTTTTTTCCCCTTCTTAAAATCAATCCTGGTCATTTCATACTTGACCACACATTTAGAGATTACAATAAAATTGTTTGATTGATAAGTGTTCATAGTGACTGGCTATTGTGTTTGCAGTACCACACAATACATAAAGGATCACACTTTTTCATGCATATATTCTTTTAAAGACTATTGATAAATGTTATACCCCTGGACATTCCTACATTTTTTTCCACATGTGTAAAATTATAAATTATATCATTATATTATTCATGTTTGAATGAGCCTCATGTATTAACTTTTCTTTGTATATTACCTCTTTTTGTCATGTTCATGTATACTTGCATGATTTGTGTGAAATAAAGGTTTTTGACTTGACTTGACTTTAAAGACTATCAATAAATCATATATACCCAAGGTTTAACTGTTTATAGTCAGGACTTTCATGCTTTTTCAACTACAGTGTAAGATTAAACAGTAGGACCACTTCAGCTCTTTAATGGTTTTATTTCCAGCAAACATATGCACATGGATTAGGGAAGTTATAACTAGGTAAATGAAAACTGCAATACATGTACATAAATAGTAAAACAATGGACACTATTGGTTAACCGGTCGGAAAAATAAACGGTTAACCGGTTACTCAAATAACTGGTTACTGACATCCCTAATAAATACAAGTGCTATCTTAACTTCCCCTTAATGCCATCCATGAAATATCAATAACCGACAAGCCAAGTTTAAACCATCACAATTGAAAATACATTATTAGTAGAAACTATTTGTATACTGACCCATTTTCATTACCACAGCACTATCTAAACTGAAGCTATTGGATTGACACTGTTTTTATATTTTTCATCACAGTGACTTTGACCACAGGGGCCCCAAGGGCCCCAAATGCAACCCAAAAGTAGGTGTCAGTGATAGCAACTTACACACTAATTTTCATTACTGCAGCATTATCCAAACTGAAGCTGAAACAGTTCTACGATTTTTAGGCACAGTAACCTTATACTCAGGGGCCCGAAGATGCAACCCCAAGAGAAATTTACACACAAGGCATCTGTACACAAAGTTTCAAGTCAAAAAGTCAATCAAATCTGTAGTTTTCCGAGAACATAAAGTTTGACGTCAACCAACCTGTAAAATTCTAATTCCAGATGGAGCTTCATGCGGCATCTCTTACCACACCACCAAAAAAGAAAAAGAAAATTTCCTGACTTTCACCAGACATTTCACTGACCTAATCATGATTTTTACTGACCAATACCATCCAATAATATGAATGTTAAGTGATGTTAGGTGAACAATGCGGAGATGCCATGGTGCAATGAAAGCACATTTGCCTCTGGACCGGAGGGTCCCATGTTCAATCCCCACCAGTGACCAAGTAGAGATAGTATCCCTTAGCAAGACACAGATAATTGTCTCCCTCTCTCTCCCTTCAGGATTGTTTAATCTGGAGTGAATCCCAAGAGCAATTCATATAAGTCGTAAGAACTTGTTTCGCAATCAAGAGAAGATAAATTAGTATAAATTAAATTAAGTGAATAATTACGCCACATCCTTCAAACATTATGCTTTTGACTAAAGGTAGTGTCCTGATTCGAACAATCTTGGTAGACGCCACACACCAAATAACTAACCTCTGGCCTTGTGCAGGGGTCATGATTCAAACAATCTTGGCAGATAACTAACCTCTGGCCTTGTGCAGGGGTCATGATTTGAATCATCTTTGTAGATTTGATTTGATTTGATGAGAATTTTATCTAGGTCCGTCCAAAAGAGCACTTATGTTAGCTTAATATCTGGATGAGACCCCTAATCTTTGTAGAGATCGATGAGACAACCTTTATAAGTTATTCCTTTTAGGTTACCATAACAACCAGAGTTCTTCAAAAAACGAAATTATTTGAACAACTATGACAGAATTTCATACAATGTACGTTCCTGCCAACTTTTATTAGCATTTGCCTAATAGTTTCTGAGGAGATGTAGTTTGAAGGAAATGGTGAACAGATGTATGCCTGAGAGTGAGGGATCCCAATTGTTCACCCTGGCACTTTGTGCCTCAATATAGTTGCACAGCACATCTTGCAATAATTCTGTAACTATTACTGTGCAGTGTAACAGTTTTTGATGACAGGGCTTAAACCTTAAATTTTCAACAAGTTGTTGTTAGTAGTCTTCACTTCAACAAACTGTCGTCTTCAATGAAATGACTTTCCATGAAATGTTATACACCAGACCAAAGGTTTTGGTTGAATAAGAATAACAAAACCTTGTTGTCATAGTATGAGGCCGAATATGTTCACTATAAGCTATAGCGTAGGCCTAGTTAGGTTTTCCCTGTTATAATGATCTTATGAAATCAAAATTAGCTATTAGTTTTTCTAAAATTAAAGTGCTAGTAATTTAGCACAAAAAAACAGATGAGCTACGTTCAAGGTATAATAGAGATTAATTACTATCATTAAGTTGGGTGTTAAACATTTGACAGGTAACAGTACGTGTGTACTTGAAAGATAATATGACTAATTACATCAGAATGGACAATTTAAAACATATATTTACAAGTGCTATGAACTGTCTTATCTGTCTTATAGCACAAAATAACAGAGAGCCGTTTAAGGTATAATGAATATGAGTATCAAACATACAATAACAAAATATAGAACAACACTGATGAATTTTACAATAGGAATAATCAGAAAATGAAACACTGAATAACAATAACATATAAATATAAGTAACATTGTCCACTTTCTATGGTATTATATTTGTAATTAATTGCTAACTATTTTAATTGATCCCCATTCTTGCTGAATTTTACCACTGTTTAAATACCTTTGTTTGATACATTGTACCATCTCAACTATTTAGTTAATTTCTATTTTATCCCAAGTAATAACTAGTATAATATGTATGCTAGTTTTTTTAGTAACTTCAGGGTTGATACAAATTATGAGACACACAATTCTCCGACAAATTCCTGAACTTGGAGAACTTCTCTCACAACTTGCATGCAATCCTTAAAACAAGTTGATTTGACTAAATTGTTACACGGTAGGTTTATATTTTAATTTCAAAAGCATTTGTAATGTTTTTTAAATTGATAGCATATAATCTGAAAATGCAGCTATATTTTACATGAATTTATACTGGAACCTTTTTATTTCTTAATGTGTTCTAAAATATGTTAATTTCCGACAGTCCGAAGAACCTAGTTTTTTCACCAAAATCTGAGAGCAAGCAGCTTAAACAGTTTAAGTTTCTACCCAGTCAAAGCCAGGCAGGAATCCGTCTTTTTGAGCTCCATTTCTTAAGCTGATAATCCTGAAGACTTTATTGAAGTTTTGATCTGTTGATATCAATCCCCAAAACCCTTTACAGAGATGATGTCCAATGCTGACATTAAGTTTCCTAATATAAACGAAGTGTATAAATTATTTACCTTTTGTCAACACTAAGTCTTGTGTCTTCTGCTCAAAACAGGTAAATCAGAGGTCTTCTGACATCTTCTTTCACACTATGTCTGCATAAAAATTTGTTCAATTCAGTGTTCACAATTTACTGTTAGAAACTTTAACGAGAGAATATATCTCACTTTTTTCCAAGAGAGCAAATAAGGCTTAATCCTTTAATGTCATCACTAAACTGATTATGTATAATATTCAATCCACAGGTCTAACATAAGGTGTTACCATCATATCAACTACAGAGATTATAACCCCCTGGGCCCTGGGCAATGGTACATAATTTATGTTGCTGTCTGAAATCTGTGCAATTGCATACATAGGATATTTTACACATTGCTGTAAAGATAAAGTGATTATTACTGTACTTGCAAAACTTCTTATTAATACCTAATTAACCCTTACCATACTGGCCACACATGAACGAGTGCAGATCACGATCACTCTGTACATCAGTGTACATCAGTGGCCTCTTATAATATTGATTTTTATGAATCAGGTGATCATTTGTGTCAGATTAAAGTTTGATCAGTACTTACATCCGCCTGAATCAATCATATGGACTTTGATTGAACTTTAAGGATCCATGACATATTCAAACCTAGTTGGTTATGGGAAGCTGAGTAAATAAATCAATTTGATGCTGCATTGCTTGTTTACAATATGCCACATGTGTTACTGTAAGATATTAAATAAAGGACCAATATTCAACAACTTTCAGCATAAAATAATTTAGACTAAATGATATTTTGATCCCAGTGTGACAATTGCTACTTTAATATCGTTAACAAATGTCATGGAAGCTGACAAAGGCAAAGGGTTTTCTGAGGTTGAAGGAACATTCCTACATAAGATACATATAACATTTTGTCTTCAATGTCAATTTCATGCATGTTACAATATATCAGAATAAATAAAAAACTGTATATATTTAATAGAGATAAAAAAAAATTCCAACATTTTACTATCTAATAGTACTGTAAGACTAATTTTTGACTCTATCCTGTGATGTTTTAAATCAAAACTGTCTATTCATTCTAAGGTTAATAAAGTTTCATAAGTCTAAAAATAGTTTCAATTAATTAACAGTGACCAATAAAATTCTACCTTGTAATGTAATGACCTCAACCAATGATAAAGCAGCTTACATAAAGATGGAACCCTTTACTTAAGCTTTATCAAAATGCAGCTATGATATACTGAATCAGGGATTCAAATTTAGTAAATAAAATTGCGAAATGTAAGTTCTTCATTATTATACGATTAAAAAACTTGTCCAAGATGCTAGCACAATTATCTAACATGAACTGTAGTTAATCATCATATTCATTTGTTTTGGTCAGTTGTTTACCTTACTTACTTGAATATCATGACAGGTTTGAATAATGACATCATTAAGATAATTTACTGAACATAAAACAGTTGAAATCTGTAAAAGTATCTACGCAAAAGTGCGAAAACCATTGTCAAGCGCCATAAATTTTCATTCAATCAATGATTACATAATTGAATATCATTGATGCAAAACATGAAAGGGCGACTAAAATAGTTACCGTTGTACATGTCTGGCTTATATAGCAAAAATATGAGCTTTTTGAACTTTAAGCAATCCATGACATATTCAGATTTATTTGGGTGAAAATTATTACTTGAATATTTGGAGAAAACATATTGAATCATAGTGGTTTAAAAGCTAATAAAACCTTAAGAAAAATTATTTTAAAAAAATTTGGTTTGATGGAATTCGAACCACTCGTAAAATTAGAGGATCAGCCTACCAATACACCACGTAGACCGTCTTTAAAGCACAGTTAGAAATAGCTGATATTATAATTGCACAGCATGTCTAGAAAAACTGAACCTATGAGTTTAGAAAAGGCGCCAGGGCTGCGAGCCAGAATAGGTTTTCAATGATATATCCTCTATACCTAGCGATAACATAATTGTTTTCAACTCTTAAATTGCAGGTAATTTAGAACAGAGAAGAATAGATTCATCCTTAATAATGTTATATAAAATATCACACAACCTTCCGTTGTAAACCATAAAAACCGTGACGGCTCTATGAGTCTTAACTATAACATTCCAGTTTTCAAGAATCATTGTCAAATTGAACTCCTTTGCCTTCCTCGCACTCCGATTTTAGATACTGGAAGTCTATGCTTATAACGTCAAGGAAAGTGTGAAGTCTTCACAATGCTACCATTTGGCGGTGAAGCTCATGGGACATGGAGGATTAATAGTCGTCCTGTTTTTAGTTTTAACCGCAGGTGGATAGCTAGTACTAAGTTTGACTATCTTAACACAGTCTTCATACAATGGTAAAATGGTATTTTCAATTTTAACAATCTCGTACCCCTGCCCTCCCAGTTATGATCAGAAATTGAATTCCGACGTGGAGTATCCGCACGTCGTATGTGAGAGCTCCATTGTATCAACGTCGATGAAAGAAGTTGAGTGCATTGATGCTTCATGGCCTTGTTTAAACTACCCACATTGTTACTGTAAAATATTAAATCACATGGTCCAGATTTAATGAACAATGAGCATTAAATAATTTAGACTAAATGGTATTTTGATCAAGATGTTGACGTTAAGTTAAAGCTATTAGTTATGCCTTCCTGAACAAAGGCTCATGGAAGCGGACCTTTTAGGGAAAGGGACTTTCCACAGGGTGGAAGGGACATACCTACATAAATACTCATAGCATGACTCTGGATTTTGACATAAGCGGAAGTCAATTCTTATGTATATTTAGGTTTAATTATTGCTATCTAGAATAAATTACAAAAATTTAGTAAAACATTTACAAAAAAAAATTGTGCTTTTTTTTTCAATGTATTCATTATGCTATAACTAAACATAGACTCTTCCTTCGTGATTCTGTTATCAATAATCCTATACTAAGGTTTAAGTCATTCAGTCATAAATATTTTCGGAAGGATCTCTAAATATCAGGTCCTTAATGTATTACCTATTTAATGATAACCCAATAATAATCAACATATGGATTGTTTATATAGCTGTATCAAAAAACGTGCAGCTTGAGAACAACCGAAAATTTATAGATTATTTTCGAATATTGTAAGTTCTTGATGCGTATTATACGTTAAAAACCGGCCATTATCTAACATGAACTTATTCATCATATTAAATAGTTGTCAATTGTTTACCTTACTTACTTGAATATCAGGACAGGTTGTTGAATACTTACGTCTTAGGATAATTCATGAAAGCATATAAAAAGTTGAACATTACAATTAAAAATTACGTTTTAATGCAGGAAAGTGCGAAAATCAATATCTTAATGTGCTATAATACCATTCATTTAATGGACATACAAGTCATGATTAATACAATTTTTGTTTGCATTCTAAGCAAACAATCCTAGAATGTACAACCGGAAAAAGTATTCCAGATAGGCCACCGTCTTATAGGCACCGTCAAAAAGTCAGTTTCCTTTCATTTATTAAACGATGTATGGTTTAATTTGCAAACAAATAAAAGAACCGAAGCAGTTCGATCCCATTTATTTTCACCCAGGTCACACAAGATACAACTTGGGGTTAAATTCATATAACATGTATATTCATTTGCCATATAGTCAAAACACGCGAAAATCAAAATCTTTTTTTTTTAAATTGCGAAAATTAGAATCGCTAAAATTAAAACAGGACCAAAATTGCGAAATTTGATGTACGCGAAAAAAAACCGATATACGGTAGTTCAAACATTAAGACATCATGCTTGTTAAGAAGTTTATTATTTCTCATTTTTTAAATTTTTGATGTTTATTTTACATGTTTGTTAGGCATGAAGCCAAAACGTTTTCACACAAAATAAACATAGCAAACTTTCTAATACATCTACAGTATATAGGCAAACGAAATGTGTACAAGACTTTAGCAAGAAAAATCTGTCGTTAAATACAAGAAAAACTGTGATACAAAGCCGGCCAATAAACAATAATGCCATGTAAATATTTTGGAAATTGATGATGTTTGATGTTGAGGCATGGCCCCAAAAGAACTCGAGCATGAACAAAATATTAACGCTAAAATTCATCGAACTACCGAAGTTTAAGTAAATATAAATATCATGCGTGAATCAGAAGAATGCATGAAACATGTTTAAAAACATTTTCATAATATATGCCAATATGCAGTATAAGGGTAGTAGAATTGCTGAGCATACTGGCCAGTTTTTTAAAGATTAACTTCTAGAGTTGATACCCTATTCATGAAGGACCGAAACAGTATGTAAAACATCAATTTGGAAAAAAATTTCATCCAATAGGTTCCTTCTCATAAACTATATCATATTTGAGAATACACATAACTTGACAATTACCTAGGACCAGAAAAATATATTAATCAAGTCAAGTCAAGTTTAACAAACTTTGAAAACATTTACAGAAATGTTTGTCACATGATTCAGAAGTAGTACCGATATCCTGCTTTTGGTGTTGATGAGAGATATTGGCGTTTTCTTCTAGCGCCCCTCTGTGGGGTTGAATCATGCTGCGATGGGTAGGTCTGATAAAGATGAGACGTGGGAATCGGGCAGAATATTGTATTCAACTTCTCCAGAAGTTGTTTTTATTAAGCAGCCACTTTTGAGAAAATCTGGCATTTTCGCGTCATGTGTTCCTGCTGTTTCAATGTATGTGATAAGAAGTTGAAACAGTTCTCCTAACTTGTGCACTGCAGATTACGGGGGTAACCACCTTCTGGGATGTTCGTATGAAAGCCCCCTTTCACAGATTGGTCAGTCGCTTTACCTATAGATAAAGCCCTCACTTGCTCGTATGACAGGTTTTGCTCTTTTTTGCGTTTTGGGCAGTAAAGCTTTTTGAAGAACAAAATGAGCACCTCCCTGTTTAGTGAAATAGTGTTGTTAGTTATCTGGAAAAGATCAGTTCTAAACATTGTGTTTTCTATGAAATGTTCTAATACAGTTTTATGCGAAATTTGGTGACATTTTGGGAAAAAATAATTTCCACCTAAACAAAGTGCTAGAGCAACTTTAATTCCGATACACCTGTCCCTGTATGAACTCCAATATAGCGGTGATGTTATATATATCAGTTCAAAGACATTTTCAATGTTTCGAAACTTTGTTTTGGCTATTAATTTATAAAGTTCAAATGAGGATGCAACTGAAGTTGCACTCGATGCTTCTGATAGTTCTTGTTCGATTACTGTTGTGATGTATTTACACGCTTTTGAACTTTCCGAAAATTGAAAATAGTATTTTAGCACAGATGAGACTGACAGAACTGGATTATATGTCTTAATTCCATCTTTAAAGTTTTCAAATTTTCTTTTTATGTTGAAAGTTCTCACTTGATCTCCTTTCGATTTAAAAAAAATCACAAAATCTTGTAACCAGATATAATTTTGCCCACTAGAATTTTCATCTTGATCAAGTCGAAATAACTTAAACAATCTTCTAAACTTCATAATAAGCCATCTTTGCCTAGAATAATATATATAAACATTGGTAATTTTTAAGTAATCTTTCAGAAATTTAACAGAAACCCTGTTATTTAAACAATGATTTCCATATTTTAACAATGATTTTCATTTGTCCACATGCCTATAAGCATTAGAAAGAATAAAGTTAGAGACTGTGTATATAATACAATCAATGATATTTTATTCCTTATTTGAAGATCTGAACTGTCATAATTAACATTGTGTTTCATTTATTTGTAAACATTTTAAAACCTGAACCAGAAATTTATGTGCACAATAATTTTGCATGTATGATATATGGTGGCATATTTCTGCCACCACATAACCACTTTATAATCACGTTATATTAACTCGTTATCACGTTATATTAACTAGTTAGTCACTTATTTATCATGATAAATATCTGATTAACGCGTTAATTTTTATGTTAACAGATACTTATGTCATCACAAAAAGTGTATGTTACTGCCCACTACTGCCAACAGATACCTACATAATGATATTTTAGATATCTATTAAGTGGTTAATGTGTTATGTAACTAGTTAGTGAGATAAGTATCGTGATAATTATGTCGTTAACTAGTTAATCAGATAAGTCTCGTGATAAGTATGTGGTTAACGTGTTATGTAACTAGTTAGTCATATAAATATCGTGATAATTATGTCGTTAACTAGTTATGTAACTAGTTAGTCAGATAATTATCGTGTTAATTATGTGATTAACTAGTTACATAACTAGTTAACCACATAATTATCAATGAACATACAAGTCATGATGTATTACAATTTATTGTTTATTGCAAACAAATAAAACAACCGGAGCAGTTCGAGATACCAGTTTATAGCACTGTCACAAAGTAGTTTCCTTTCATTTATAAAACGATGTCATGGTTAATTTGCCCCTTAGTCAAAACACGCGAAAATCAAAATCATTTTTTTTAAATTGCGAAAATTAGAATCGCTAAAATTAAAACAGGACCAAAATTGCGAAATTTGATGTACGCGAAAAAAAACTGATATACGGTAGTTCAAACATTAAGACATCATGCTTGTTAACAAGTTTATTATTTCTCATTTTTTAAATTTTTGATGTTTATTTTACATGTTTGTTAGGCATGAAGCCAAAACGTTTTCACACAAAATAAACATAGCAAACTTTCTAATACATCTACAGTATATAGGCAAACGAAATGCGTACAAGACTTTAGCAAGAAAAATCTACCAGTGTCGTTAAATGGATAATACAAGAAAAACTGTGATACAAAGCGGGCCAACAAACAATAATGCCATGTAAATATTTTGGAAATTGATGATGTTTGATGTTGAGGCATGGCCCCAAAAGAACTCGAGCATGAACAAAATATTAACGCTAAAATTCATCGAACTACCGAAGTTTTAGTAAATATAAATATAATGCGTGAATCAGAAGAATGCATGAAACATGTTTAAAAACATTTTCATAATATATGCCAATATGCAGTATAAGGGTAGTAGAATTGCTGAGCATACTGAGAATTATAATCGGCATTAACTGAAGCCAGTTTTTTACAGATTAACTTATAGAGTTGATACCCTATTCATGAAGGACCGAAACAGTATGTAAAACATCAATTTGGAAAATTTCATCCAACAGGTTCCTTCTTATAAACTGTATCATATTTGAGAATACACATAACTTGACACTTTGAAAACATTTACAGAAATGTTTGTCACATGATTCAGAAGTATTACCGATATCCTGCTTTTGGTGTTGATGAGAGATATTGGCGTTTTCTTCTAGCGCCCCCCTGTGGGGTTGAATCATGCTGCGATGGGTAGGTCTGATAAAGATGAGAAGTGGGAATCGGGCCCAATATTGTATTCAACTTCTCCAGAAGTTGTTTTATTAAGCAGCCACTTTTGAGAAAATCTGGCATTTTCGTGTCATGTGTTCCTGCTGTCTCAATGTATGTGATGAGAAGTTGAAACAGTTCTCCTAACTTGTGCACTGCAGATTACGGGGGTAACCACCTTCTGGGATGTTCGTATGAAAGCCCCCTTTCACAGATTGGTCAGTCGCTTTACCTATAGATAAAGCCCTCACTTGCTCGTATGACAGGTTTTGCTCTTTTTTGCGTTTTGGGCAGTAAAGCTTTTTGAAGAACAAAATGAGCACCTCCCTGTTTAGTGAAATAGTGTTGTTAGTTATCTGGAAAAGATCAGTTCTAAACATCGTGTTATCTATGAAATGTTCTAATACAGTTTTATGCGAAATTTGGTGACATTTTGGGAAAAAATAATTTCCACCTAAACAAAGTGCTAGAGCAACTTTAATTCCAATACACCTGTCCCTGTATGAACTCACTAAAAACTCCAATATAGCGGTGATGTTATATATATCAGTTCAAAGACATTTTCAATGTTTAGAAACTTTGTTTTGGCTATTAATTTATAAAGTTCAAATGAGGATGCAACTGAAGTTGCAATCGATGCTTCTGATAGTTCTTGTTCGATTACTGTTGTGATGTATTCACATGCTTTTGAACTTTCCGAAAATTGAAAATAGTATTTTAGCACAGATGAGACTGACAGAACTGGTTTTCCATTATATGTCTTAATTCCATCTTTAAAGTTTTCAAATTTTCTTTTTATGTTGGAAGTTCTCACTTGAACTTTCGATTTAAAAAAAATCACAAAATCTTGTAACCAGATATAATTTTGCCCACTAGAATTTTCATCTTGATCAAGTCGAAATAACTTAAACAATCTTCTAAACTACATAATAAGCCATCTTTGCCTAGAATAATATATAATATAAACATTGGTAATTTTTAAGTAATCTTTCAGAAATTTAACAGAAACCCTGTTATTTAAACAATGATTTCCATATTTTAACAATGATTTTCATTTGTCCGCATGCCTAGAAGCATTAGAAAGAATAAAGTTAGAGACTGTGTACATAATACAATCAATGATATTTTATTCCTTATTTGAAGATCTGAACTGTCATAATTAACATTGTGTTTCATTTATTTGTAAACATTTTAAAACCTGAACCAGAAATTTATGTGCACAATAATTTTGCATGTATGATAATATAGTTTTTAATACATGTGATAATAAGTAGATAACATGTATAGAAACATGAAATATACTGACAGATATTTTAGTTATTTTCAACACAAACTGATCTTCTTCTGTGAAAAAATGCGATGGGCGTCTGTAAAGTCCAAATTTCTTTGGAATGTCATTCACAGTGTAAAGTAGCAGATACAGAATGAAACATTATGCTTTTTACAATTTATAAATTCTTCATTATCAGGACAAGCTATTGGGGAAACCACATTGTCAGTATAACCCTAATTCATTGCTATCAATTTCACAGGGTCATTAATTAATTGGCCCTACGCTGTGAAGCTGGGAGGCTTATCAGAGAGTAATTTTCAGCAGAAAGTACCCTTGTATAACATAGTTGTTTTCTATTTTTTCGAACGTATATATCTTTAGTAATTGTATAATAAGCAAATGAATCCCTGTAACACTCGGTCATATGACACGTTGAAATATGATAGTTATGCATGCATTCTCATTAAAAGAGGATAAATCTTGATAAAATAAATAATACTATATACATGTAGAAGCTTTTCAGATCTTACATGAACACCCCGGGTATTCGACTACTTCGAACGCAGATGGGTACTACTGACGACAGATGTATATATATACATGTACGTCATTACAGGCACACTTGAATAAACCCGATATTTTTATTATTTCTCTTTTTTGCTCCGACCTTTTGCTTGATATAGATAGTAATATGTTTAAACTAAGCATGTGTGAAGTTTTGTGATAAACTGGCGCCTTTTGATTAAAGAATTTCCATAAAATGTTGAAAAAACTACCAAATATGACCTTTATTTGCTTATAATAACAATATATATCAATGACCTTAGACACGTATACAGACAAATGTATTAGGTATCAATACAAACAGCCCCAGACTTTGGAATAAGTGGTATCGTTTTGATATAAGCAAGTGAAGATAAACGGATACGTCTGACGACCGAAGGAGATACGTACGAACGCAGATTATTATGAAATGAGGATACGTATAACGGCAGATGTGTAACAAGTAGTAAGTTCCAATCAGGATTAATATTGGTTTTAAACTAATTACTTTCAGTATCGCAGTTGTTTTGTCTATGTAGAAGAATCTAGCATATATATACTGATAATTATTATGTATCCCACCTCCGTGAGAGACATATTTATTAGTGATACATGTCTGTCACTGCTTTTGTCATTAAGTATGTCCACGCAGCTCCTCTGATACCACGTGGCGGATTCACACCAGCTTCACATAAGCGTAATTGTGCATATTAACGGCATGTTCCAGTTCAATAATTTTCAGTGGAATAACCGCCCTTGATTCATATAATTTTATGATGTTATGGCTAATTCTCCTATAACATCCGGCAGATTTCCACTTAACCTAAGAGAATTGATCAGTGCCAAGCTTAGTTATACATATCGCCGGCACATCCGGTTCAGTGATTTTCAGGGGATTTACATTGTATGGCCATTGATTCTTCAAATTTAATGATGTTTTTGCTACTTCTCCTCTACCATTGGCCAGATTTCCACCAAACCTTATAGAACACAAGTTGTCGTCCATTGATTTCCAGGGAAGTTGCAACCCTGATGTGCCATATTCCATAATGTCTATACTAGTTCTCCTAAACGCCGGAGTTGAATTTTACCAAAAGTCACAATAGTGATAATTGTCAAGCGTAGTTGTACATTTCGTCATCATGTTACGGTTCAATGCATTTTGCGGAACTATGTCTTTTGATGTCTCATATTCTAATATGCTTGTGCTACTAATCCTATATGGTCAGAGAACTACAAAACTAGACGCGAAGCCTGAACTTGTGTATATCATCGGATTGTTCAGACAGTTTAATGGTATGCTTTCAATTCTACTGAATAATGCTGAATAATAGGAGACATGTGGGGTTTTTTTTCGTGAAAAATATTCTCTAGTTTAGAGAATGAATTGATAATGGGGTCTCTAAGTCTCCTGCAACAAAGTCTTTAAAATATCTATGTCAAGTTTACCATACACTAGTAACTAGATTCTAGTCAATGACCAATTTCATTACCTATCGTATACGTATTCGAGTACATGTATTTGACCACTTATATGAAAGTTGTAGAAACATATAAGAGACAATGTTACTACAAATAATCCACGGAAACAAATATGTTCATTTCACGCTCATGTAAAATATTATATACATTGAAATTTGTAATTATATTTTTAGCCCGACTGTTCGAAAAATGAGGAGGGTTGTTGTACTCGCCCCAGATTTTGCGTTGATCAAAGACGTGTTATTAATATTAATAACTTCAAAACCGACAAACGTATCGACTTCACACTGGCCATACTTGTTTCTCATGGTAATATATACGAATGCAGCAAGTCACATATAATTTTGCGGAGTAATGCCTCTATTTGTATTACGATTTTGTAGCAAAAAGTTTAAAGTCCGGTACCTCATCAATAAAAGATAAGTTTACAAAAATCATAATGATACTGAAGTTTTCTCTTTAGCCTTGACTTATAATTTACTTTTATTACATAGTTTTTCAGTTTAAGACAAAAACTAAAGCTATCAACAGTATTCCGATCATAAGACTTATGTTTCATCTTTTACGTATCCACCGTCTGCGTTCATACGTACCCTATAATATTTTCATCTGTCGTCATAAGTACCCTCAAAGAGAACCCCATGCTTGTTTAAGTGTCAATTGCAGCTGCTGTATCAGTCATAGCAGAAAGAAAATATGTTTTTCTGCTACAGAAAATGTGAAGCTTTACGATTTGTGCAGTTTTGGACTCGATTTTTAGATTTCTTAAAATTCTGTTAAAAATCCGAAAAATTGCAATTTCCGGTATAATTTCCGCAATCGTAACAACACGTCGTTCATTTTTCAGCTAAACAATTGAGCATTGCCTAGTACAAATACATGTATATTGAAACTCATATTGAACGAAAACATTGTGAAAATGAATAAAAAAGAGAAGATATTAGGTATTTTCCAGCTTACATGTCAGGACGTTCATGTATATACATCTGTCGTCAGTAGTACCCATCTGCGTTCGAAGTAGTCGAATACCCGGGGTGATGAAATGAATATTATGCTATTATGTCAATACCCACATTTTATGTACATTTGTAGCTGTTATTTTCATTTTGTTACACATGTAACCAGACAGAAATAAAATGGATGTCGAGTTGAGTTGAGTTGTAATGAAATACTAGATTTGAAAAACCCGTAATGTAAGGTACGGCATTTAGCATTGGTAAAAGTGACGTGTTCCTTTAGCACGTGCAGTAGTTGTATCTGATTTAAGTGGTCATATTAGATAGCTATACACCAGATGCTGAGGAAAAAATCAAAGCGCTGTGGGCGCTGAAGGCCTGGGTACTATAGATTAACTCCCCTAAAACAACTTTTGACCCTCGTGATTTGCGCTGAACCTTACCTTAAGCGCGGGTCGAAATGTGCAGAGATACGACACAGAATGAATGATTGTGAAATATATGAGTGGCTTGTTTTATTATAAAATGTACGTTTAATGAAAAATAATCACATGGTCAACATTATAAATTGAGAGACCAATAAAAATAATTTGATCTGCGCTTTGTACAACTTCAAGCCACATGATCTGATAATGCGGATCGAAAATTATTGTGTACCAAGGAAAAGATCTTGAAACAGAAATAAACAAAGCAATAAGAGCAATGAAATATAAATGCAGTACTGTACAATGTGTATAACAGGGAAAAGCAAAAATGATTCTTGGTTACCTTGTAATCGATGAAACCGTTTACTAGGCCTACTCGGCTCCAACTTGACAAGCAACGTCAGCCTCGATAAATGGCTGTTGATTTCGCTTACGGGAATGTACGTAATCATTTTCTTAAGAAATTTATTTTTAAGTAAATATATATCATGTATATGTAATCGAAAAAATTGTGTTATGGAGCCCGTAAGCTATGAACCTTTTTGCAATCGTTTGAAGTTGTATGTACTGTTTTTATTTGTAATATGTTCTTATCGTATGCGACATTCAAACAGAAGATTGATCTGGTCTGTCTTGTACTACTTTTAGTTAAATTGTAGTGTTTGAAATGTGGTATGCTAACTTAGGCCTAGGGGACTTTCAGCCACCAGGACAAAAACAAAAACAAATGTCTAGTTTTCTTCTTTTCTTTGCCCTGCAGTACTGTTCCGTTTTGTCTTCACCTACCATGTAATAACAAGGTAAGAGTTTCTCCGGTTTGTTTAATTATTGTAACAACCTCTTTATGACTCTCATTGCTTACGTCGGCACCGTTTATTTCAACAATGTGGTCACCTTCTACCAAACCAGCGGCTTGAGCAGGCGAATCATGCAACACAGAACCCACACATTGACCGCCTTGACCGTCTGTACACTCCCGCACCATAAATCCAAAGCCCATGTACTTAGGCGATTTTGTCACAGTGCATAACCTTGCATTTGCATTACGAAGCCCCTTTTGTCTGAAAGTAATAAATAAATAAATTTTGTTAAAATTTGGAATAGTGAGATGGTATTGCTACCGTTTGAAGCATTTAGAAGAGAATAAAGAACATCTCTATATGAAATGTACATGCATCTATACAAAGGCCACATTTTCATTGAGAATGCTATAAATTCAGCTGCAAAGTGTGATACAGTGAAAATACATCTAGTTCTGCCACCATTTATATATTATCTCGCTGTTACTTTATATTCTGTCATACTGTCCATCTAAGATAACATATATGCATGTTTACATTTAAAGTAAAGAAAGCCATGCAACAATAAATACGTACATGTCTTGACTGAACATGTCAAAATTGATTGGTGCCGGTCTGCCGTTTCGATCTATCTTTCCAAATATTTCTTGACTTATGACGCTTTCTACAACTTTGTCCTGTTTATATTCATACCGGACACGTGTTTCATCTAAAGCGTCTTTGCTTTTCTTCAGTTTATCAGCCTTAAGATTTGAGTGCGCTCGTTTTATGGTAATGTAGAGTTGTCCATTTTCTTTTGCAACTTTTTGATCGTGTAGACTGGATTGGAACGTCTTCATATCTGAAATGATGTTGGTGCAGCTGTCAAGTACACTCTGAGCGTTTTGCTTATCTATGGTCATCAAATTATTGGCATCTTTCAGTATTTTCTCTTGAAGGTGATCTAATCGCTCATTTATTGATTTTCGGAACTTTGTAATCTTTCTAGTGATATCAGCATAGAAAGATTCTATTACTTGGTTTCTATTCACTGCTTCAACAGCGAGGCGTTTTGCATCTTTCAAATTTTCCTCCAATTTTCTGACAACGTCTCTGTACTCCTCACCGTCACCTATGTCTGTACATTTGTCTGGAATGTAGTCAAGTGTGCATGTTTGAAGGTGCATACTCATACAGTCATTGCAACCAAGGGTTTCATGGTTTACGCAAAAGTACTTGATTATTTCTTTTTTATGCAGTGTACACTTTTCAGTGCATACTTCAGTATCTTTATCTGTTCCAATAAGCTGGTGATTTCGTGAGGCTTTTGTCCTCAGATGACAATCATAACACGTCTTGCATAGATATTCGTGGCAGTCAACGCAGAACCCATGCGCTTCAAAATATTGCCCGATTGTAATGCATGGGTCACAATTATGTTCAAAATATTCTTCAGAACCTTGTGATACCGACCCAGGATCAGAAATGTTTCGTCCCAACGCAGCCATACCTGTAAGTACAGTACAAGAAATCATCCATCATACTTTCGTCTTTGAATACAGACTTCCTCATAATGTTTAAATACTTTCACAAAACAAGTTATGTACGTGAGTTGCAGTTGCTACCAAAATGGGATTTTGACACCGAAATTTGACATTGACTTTTGAGCTGAAAACTTGAGTATGATGCACGACAAACCTCTTATAATGTTTTTATATATAAATTTGCAAAGCTGAATTAATATCTCCTAAAAATATGTCAGACACATGAACTTTTGCTGTGTAAACGATAGAGATGATTTAAACACTCAGTCTGACCATGATATTTGAGTCGAAAACTTCTTATTGTGCACAAAAAACATTTGCCCGATGTTCTTTAATTCTTTGAGCTTATATTGAAATCCAATTTCACGACAACGAAATTATGGCTGAGAGAAGAGTTAATATTTTTTTCACACAAGTTGACCTTCGAGATGAGAGCTCAGTTGAAGTATCCATACGGGTACTTGAAACACTAAGTACGACTTTGACCTCTGATATAAGCACCTGCTGTTTATTGTGCACGATACATGTTTGCACGACGCTCTGTTGTTTTTTAAAGTTTCATTGAAATCCAATATACAGAAACGAAGTTATTTCTGATACCCGAACTGTTATTGCTTGTAAATTCCTAACTATGGTCTTGACCTTCGAGCTCCATGTGGTCTTGAATGTTATGTGCTACTCTCCTTCCAATGGTGTGAAGTTTAAAGGCAATTGAACAGGAATGTGGGGTATTCACCACAGGGGTCCAGTCAGCCATGCGAATTCACAGCGAATTCACATTAGTGTCAATTAACATGACTGGTCACTGGTAGACTAGCTTCTGTTTATCATATTCAGCTCGTAAACTTCCTTACATTATGACAATAATGTAAAAAGGGATGTTAGTTAATTATTAAGTTATACATAAATTTTAAGACCTTCATAAGATGTTATTATTCTATTTTATCAGTTACCTTTTAGGTACGTAATTCCCAGTCAAATTAGATTATTAAAAAATCAACACTTACAGTTATTATATCAAAATTATTTTCTTATATACAGAAACATAAACTTTTTTTTTTAATTACTGAAAAATAACTGTGATTTCAAAGTTAGATTGAGTAATGTTTTAAAACTCAATCAATTACTCTTACAACAAACCAATTATCACTAAGATTAGATGTTACACTTGTAGATACATAAGAGAAATTTAGTTTTAGCTTATTTTACAGTTAGAAGAAGCTTTCAGTTGCACTTATAATTTACAAAGAAATAAATAGTCAGAAGGATTTTTATACATCAAAAAGTGCATTCAGGCCACACCACAGGAAGGTGCATTACTTGAGCATATTAACTTTCTCAGTATAACTTTAAAATCACAGTTTACGCATTTATCTAAAATATTTTTCATACCGCAATAAAAGAAAAGTCATTATTATATAAAACAGTATATATAAACAACAGGAAATAAGTTATAAATCAATTATCGTACATATCAATAAAATTTATGGTTCTACTATTGTACTACATATCAAGTCTCTGACACGCTGCTGAACTTAATCAGAGAGGATTAAAACTGATAAGGGGGCAATAAAACGATTAAGAATTTGACCACCTGCCGGTTTTTTTTTGGGTCACTTTGAAGGACATTTTAATTGTCTTTAAGTGAAATAACATAGTTATGAATGATACACAAAACACGATATTCGAAGAGAGTATAATTATATAATATCACTGGCATTGTCAATAAGCTTGACCATGGATGTATAAGCCTGCCTTTATCACGCGATCCATTTCATCATACTTAAGGTAGTGCACAATTTCCCTTGGCGGGGCGCATGTTTTTTTCATCTTAATAGCCCCCATTAACATCAAATGTGTTTCTATTGGTAAGAATGCCATACTATTGTAGTATAGTTACAATAATAATACATGAAAAGAAAAATAGAAATAGATACATTGTAAAACATTTTTTACTCGTTCACGAACAAAGACAGAAGCAGTGGAAACAATGGGGCTAAAACATAGTTGACACCACTATCAACATACTTATGGTAAAAGCGTTTGTTTACCGATCCAGTTAAAAGAAAAAAAAATCAGATTTATTTCAAGACACCCCTCGTGTATCTACTGATATTTTTCAAGTATGTATTCGATACAGCAAAACTAAACAAAAATTTGTTGATAGTTGTTTAAACCATGTTTAAGTTCCTGTTTTCTATCACACAGTCTTTGTTCGTGAACCAGCAAGTTACCATTTCAAAATAAATCAGGTTTTCATTATGATTCACTAATTTCAATATTTCTTTACATGAACTACTAGATGAAGTAAACTACAATATTATGGCATCCTATCCAAGAGAAACAAGTATCATATTGAAAGAAAAATGAAAAAATGGAAAAATGGAAGAAAAACATGCACCCAACCCACTAAAATGGTACTCTATCTTAACATTTGTATAAAGGTTAAATTAATTCAAAGTCTCCAAAAGATACCTTGTATTTCGGACAAAGTAACCGACGAATTCCGTCAAAAACCTAGCGTACAGACGGATAGTACGCTTATTACAAGAAAAAATAAAGCAATTCGTACCTGTAAATTTTCTTTCAGTTGTAATCCCGTGTTCTGTTTATTTTACAACATTTATAAACGCTGATAAAGACATATCGATTATATATAGCTTTTTCCACGGCTCAGTTATTTCGTAACACTTCTTTAACCTCTTTCTATATATATACATATTAACTTAAAGATTGAAATAATGTTTGTCCAATCGCAGCACAGTATTGGCTGCACGTAAACTTGGGTAAATCAATATTGATTTTTAAAAAAAAAAAAAAAAAAAAAAAAATTTTTAAAAAAAAAAAATTTTTTTTTTTTTTTTTTTTATTAAAAAAAAGAAAAAATTTTTTTTTTTTTTTAAAAAATTTTTTATTTTTAATTTTTTTTATTTTATAAATATTTCAATGAAGATTCGAATAAATCATAGTTAAGTTCTTTTTGCTTTAAGCAGTAATGTAAGAATTGTTATATCATAATATATTTTAACGTTTTAGCCACGGTTATTATACATTTAACGAAACTTCTAACGCCCCATTCTTCATGATTAAATATGTTTTGTTTTGAATATAAATGCACGGAAGTATGTAGTGTATACTACCGTAATACATGTATCTGGAGATCATCTCATACTGTACTTTATTGTGTTTACTTTACATATATCATATTATAGAAGACCGAGAATAGTAGAATTATAAACATTGTTCACTATGAAATGTGTGTAATTAGTTTCAAGTTTATTGGCAAATCGGCATTTTACATAATATTATTGTTTTTGAATCAGTGACATTCAGAACATGATACAACATCATTCATCTTCTTCATCCTTTGGCCAGGAACGTAGAATATAGTTGATTCTACGTTCCTGCTTTGGCCTACATGCTGGACCATTCTACAAACATTAACCAAAGCAGAAAAGACTAACAACTGCAATGATGCAGTGTCCATTCAATTCAAACTATTATTTCAAAAGTCATTTCTGTCAACTGGTACCTGCAAAAAACATAGCCTTTGTCTGTCTTATTTAGTATAAACAACTAAGCTTTTTAAGTATAACAAAGAAAACAAGAGCTGTTTGTAAAACACGTATGCCCCCTTTGATGCAAAAGTTGTACTATGAAAGGAACAGTTTTTAAAGTAAAAGTCAGTGTGAAATTCCTGAAAACGGCATATGTAGAAATTGTAGAATAAAAAAAAAAAAAAAAAAAAATAAACATTACAAAAAAAACTATTTTTACAAAGTGACCTTGACCTCCAAAAAAATTGTTTTTTGCTAAAAAACAATTAAACACTAAAAAAAAAATTTTGAAAAAAATCTATTTTTAGTATTGACCTTGACCCCCCAAAAATGTTTTTGTGTAAAAAGATTTTATAATAAAAATTTTTTTGGAAAAAAAACATTTTTTTTTAGTAATAGTGACCTTGACCCCTGCTGAAAACAATTTAAAACTAAAAAAAAAAAATTGTGAAAAAAATCTATTTTAAGTTGTGACCTTGACCTTAAAAAAAAAACAATTTTATAATCAAAAAAAAATATTTTTTTAGTAACAGTGACCTTGACCCATAAATTTTTTTGGGTCCCCCCCCAATAAAAAAATTAAAAAATTTATTATGGGGGGGGGGGGGTAGGGGTGGGGGTGGTAATTTTTTTTTTTTTTTTTTTTTTTTTTTTTTTTTTTTTTTATTTTTTTTTAGGGAGGGGGGGGGGGGGGTGTGGGGGGGGGGGGGGGGGGGGGGGGGGGGGGGGTGGGTTTTTTTGGTTTGTTTTTTTGGGGTTTTTTGTTTTTTTTTTTTTTTTTTGTTTAAAATTTAAAAAAGGGGTTTTAAAAAAAAAAAAAGGGGGGGGGGGGGGGGGGGGTTTGTTTTTTTTTTTTTTTTTTTAAAAAATTTTTTTTTTTTTTTTTTTTGGGGGGGTTTTTTTAAAAAATTTTTTTTTTTTGGTCTTGGGGGAATTTTATATTGTTTTTTTACCCAAAACAAAAATTATCCTCTATATAAAAATTTTAAAGAAAAAAATATATATCTTCCTTTCCATGCAAGCTACCTACACAACAAGTTTCATTGCAATTGGTCACTCCTAACTCATGTTATTAAGCGGAAACCATTTTTCTATTTTTAGTAACAGTGACCTTGACCTTGATCCCAGTGACCCCAAATACAACCCAAGCTTCCTCTCCCCGCAAACTACATTCAAACCAAATTTCATTGCAATTGGTCACTCCTAACTTAAGTTATTGAGCGGAAACCATTCTACAATTCCGGGTCACGTGACCTTGACCTTTGAACTTCAATCTCAAAACGGTTAGGGGGTCCTCTACATTTATGACCAACCTCCACATCAAGTTTCAAGATGTTAGGCCCAAGCGTTCTCAAGTTATCGTTCGGAAACTGTTTTACAATTATGGGTCACCGTGACCTTGAAGTTTGACCTACTGACCTCAAAATCAATAAGGGTCATATGCTGGTCATGACAAACCTCCACATTAAGTTTGGAGATGCTAGGTCCAAACATTTTGTAGTTATCATCCGGAAACCGTTTTACTATTCCGAGTCACTGTGACCTTGACCTTTGACCTACTGACCTAAAAAACAATAGGGGTCCTCTGCTGGTCATGACCAACCTCCACATCAAGTTTCAGGATCCTAGGCCCAAGCGTTCTTGAGTTATCATCCGAAAACCAGTTGGTAGACGGACGGACAGACGGACGTACAGACATACCGACCGACCGATATCTGCAAATCAATATACCCCTCTTCTTCGAAGGGGGCATAACAATCACGAACACTTCATAATTCATAATTATTCACAATTTAAAGGTCCATTACTAACACCAAATCGAATATTCTTTTAAATCTGGGATCGTAACAGGTGTCTTCTCAAAAGGAAAAATATGACAGACTGTATTGAATGTGACCTGATTGTGTTGAAAATTTGAGTTTTACAAAAGAATTAATAAATCATATTTTGCCTTTTCAAAAACGAAAGTAGGTTTTCCCATTTTCAAATATCTTTGTAATTTTCCAGAAATCTTCCATAGAGAGGCTGTAAATAGGTTGTACATAATTAAGCATGCCTATTTTGAATTATAATTGAAGATCTTTACTACCAATGATGTGCAAAGTGTATGTCTGACTGTAAACAACATCGAAAGTAGGACAAAAAGACCACCCAGGTCAATCTAAGGAAATATACAAACATCCACTCGTTTTTCTGCAGCAGTATTTCAAACAGGGAAATACTCCACGGCTATTGTAAAGTTTTAGAAGCCAGTTTCAAACTGTATTTCCCTGTTACAATTCCAGATTTAAAAGAAAATTCGATTTAGCGTTAGTAATGGACCTTTAAAATTATGCTTGATTTAAAAGCGATGACAGTGATTCATATATGTATTCATGAATATTTGTAAAGGGAAGTAACTCAAATTACAATGAAAACTGGAAGGCAATGACAAAAGTACGTATAAGTCTCTTAAATGGTAATACATATGATCAAACTAGACATATTATACAAACATATCATCTTCTATCTAAATTACTTAATAAATTGTTGAAAATCCACTCATAGCTAGAAATATCATTTCTTTTCGGTAATCTCATTTGTTTTTGGTTGTTTCCGGTAAAAAGTTGTTTTCGGTAATCAGTAATACCCGGACAAGCGGCTAGTTCATCCCCGGACTCATCTAAACCCATAATGCTATCAACCAAATGGTTAGCCTCCCTACCCATGAAAATATTATCCTAGAGAATCGATACCATTTTTGTAAACAAAGTAAATATCCGACCCGGCATCAGTGATTATGATATAGTTGAAATTAGAAATCTGTTACCAAAATCTTCGTAGGTTTTCCCAACTGGCAGGCCATAAAACAGTCATTAAATGACTATCATCAGGTTATGCTAATCGAAAAAAATCCAAACAGTCACCAGTAATAAATCACTTGCACCGGGGCATTAAAATTGTTAAAAAAACAACAAAATGATGGGTAATCAAAGGGTTGGCAAGACAACAGGTGTTTCTCTTTGGATGCTTTCCATTTTGTCACTGCATCTCAAAAGTCAAATTTGTCCACAAAGCGAATTTTTCATAAGTGCATTCAACCATAGACATTAAACTTGGATATTATTTGGCACACTGAATCCCTTTCAATATTTAAATCACTCAGAAAGACGTTTTTGTTTCCCCTTTTAAGGTTCGACGACCATCTCTTGCTGTGCGCCTACGATACTATGATGATGATATCATAAGAATCAACACACACAAAAACGCAATGGTACGAAATGCGGGTCGATCCGAAATCAGACGACAACGACGACGGAATAGGGTCAAAACTTATACATATCCCATACCGGAAGCGTATTTTATAAACAATTTATCTTGCATTTCGAAACGTTTTGAAATGTTGTTTATTTAGTAATTTGATCATACACATTTTAATTGCGCCATTGAAGACGCTCTTTGCTAGCTATGTTGCGTCATTGACAAAATGAGTGCGTCAAAACCGCAGAAAACGCGCTCTCGCGGAAACACTTAATTTAGTGTATCCGGTGTAGCGATGTGTATTTCACGGGTCTTACATTTCTCATGTCACACCGGTCTTACTAGAAAAACCGCGTAGGAAAATAGTTCTATACAGAACAGATACCTCGTTGATTTCAATTACAAACCATAAGAAAAAGAACAATATAATATTATGCTATTCTGAAATGTTTTGATATTATTTAGATCTGTTACTATATAATTTTTAAAACAGAGGACAGTATAATTCGTAACAACGGAATATATGGAACTACTTGTTTGTATGTAAAGAGTTCGGCCGTAAGGAAGCTATACTCTGTTAACATTGGATCCGATTGAATAAATCAATCGATCCAAAAATTACCAGAAGTCGAAACTGGGCCTTAAACAAAGATTATGAATTAATATCCATTCCGGCGGTGTTCATCGTCTAATAAACGATGTTTTGGAGTTGGTATGGTATATTAGGCATTTATCGTTGGTACCGGTTTCCCACATGACCAACGCCCCAGAAGAGGTTAATTAATGTAGGTTTCGGAGTAGTGCAAGACATAGAAAGCGTCCCAATTTCAGAGACACCCCTAGTTCTTTTAACATGCCAGGTGTATAGCACTCATACATGGACTTCGGTTTTTGTCTCATCTGAAGGACTGTTAGTAATTTTAGTTGGTCAACCCCGGGAATTGAACCCGCTACCTCGAAATTACAAGTCTCATGCTCTACCGATTGAGTTTACCGGGCTGTTTTGTAGTTATGATGCGCGCAGTAATGTAAATATGTATATTTTGTTTTTGAAGTGGTATATGGGGATATATTATCCGCGTTAAATACAAGTTTTTTTGAGATTTTGAATTCAATTTGTTAATGCTTGATAGTTTAAACATATTTTATTCCCAAATATATACAATTGTACATACAGATTAACAGATACATAATTTTACAAAGAGAAAAAGGATGAGAATGAAAGACAATACTGTCTTATTTGATTCTTCTCCTTAAAAAGACTTCTTGGTAAGTTTTCGCTCAATAAATACTTTTTTAAAGTTGGGAATTATGTGTTAAATATAAGTAGAAATAGTAAGACTGAAATATACAGTATGGAAGGACATGTATCTTTGTCACCATAGTATGATGAAATATTAAAGAATTTAGAAGAAGAGACAGAAAAGAGAAAAGAAGTAAGAAAGAAACGTCTAAAGCATTAATATGAATTAAGTGAATCGCTTGCTATCACGTATATAACATTGAACCTGGTTGAAGATGAACGTATTTTCTAGGTCCGAGGGTTGAATCACCAAAAAGGAGTACGCTTCAGTTAACTTCAAAGTTATGAAGGTGGTCAAGGAGTATAATACGGATATCTTGAAAAAGAGGACACTCGAAGAAGAAATGATAGTTTGACTCTATTTGTCCACATTTACAGAGAGCTGTCGGAGAAATGTTACAAAGATACAGGTGGTAACCAAGTGAACTACATTTAGTACGTAATCGAGTATGTAATACTTTTTCGTTTTCGTTTCTCGTTCCGGAGAAATAGTATGTAGGTAATCGATACCTGTTTCTATTTAAGTGATTCTTAAAAGCTGTCAGGGGTTGTGCGTTTCTAGTTTCTAGCGGAAGGGCATTCCACTCACGGATAGAAGTTGGAAGAAAAGAGTTGAGATAAAGAGATGTTCTACAACTGATTCCGGGGACATTTTGCTCATTTCTGAGATTATACCGGCTATTACGTTGCCGCGGAACAAGTGACGACAAATAATCAGGTACAAGGTTATGATACATTTTGTTTAAGTGTGTCATCCTGTGTTTATATCTTCTATCAGAGAGGGATTCCCAGTTACTTTCATTTTTTAGACGTTCCAATGAGACAAGTCGTGTAGCTCCTACAACTATACGGGCACATTCATTTTGTATTTTGTCAAGTTTTTCAGAATCAGTTTTAGTGATATTGGAACAGAGAACATTAGCGTATTCAAGACCTGGACGAATAAATGATATATATTTGACTTCCAAAGACTTACGATCTAACAAAAATTTCAATTTTCTCATAATGTTTACTTTCTTCCAGGCTTTTTCGGCTATAGAGTCAATATGTACGTGCCAGCTGGCATCTTCAGAAATGTTGACTCCAAGATGTTTATGGACCGTGACTTCTGGAATATTTTCACCGAGCATTTGCAGGACAGGATGAGTAGGGTGTTTACTCTTTCTTGATAGAACTATTGATTCAGATTTAGCTGGGTTAAAGGTTACAATCCACTTCTCGGCCCAGGAAGATATCTTATCGATGTCAACCTGAAGCTGATTAGCAGCAATGATGGGATTTTGGACTACAATTTAAAGACTTGTGTCGTCAGCAAACAGATTAATCGAGGAATTGATATCTGCTACAATGTCATTAATGAAGATCAGAAACAACAAAGGACCTAGGATTGATCCTTGTGGAAATCCTGCTTTTATTTCACACCATTGGGAAGCTGCACCTGGGAGAACAACACGCTGACGTCTACCAGAAAGATAGTTAGAAAACCAAAGAAATAGAGGCCCTGTTATTCCTGCCGATCGAAGTTTTGCTAGCAAACCCTTGTGCCAAACTTTGTCGAAGGCCTTGCTGATATCAAAAAATATTGTACTAACTTCTAGGCCATCATCAAGTGCCTTGCACAGTGTATTGTAGATATAAGTCAGCTGATTAACTGTGGAATCCCCTCGGACAAAACCAGACTGGACAGCAGTCAAAAATTGAATTTCTCTAAGATGGTTGAACACATGCTTAAAAACAATCCGTTCAAACACCTTTTTCGACATTATTCAGTAAGGAGATTGGCCTATAGTTGTTCGGAAGAGAAACATCTCCTTTTTTATGCACTGCAGTGACATTTGCTTCTTTCCACGATGATGGCAGTTGACATTGCTGAAGTGAATAGTTAAAGAGGTCGCAGAGAGGATAAGAGAGTTCAACAGCCGCTTCTCGAAGTATTTTGTGACTTATACCGTCTGGTCCTGAGGCTTTATTAACGTTTAGAGATTTAAGGACATCACAAACCTCTGTGGGTGATATGGTTATCTTGCTCAGACACATATTCGGGTCAAGAGGCTGTAGAGATGGTACTTCCTTGCCGTTGTCATGAAGAATTGTTTGTTGTTGAAAGTAATAGTTTAAGACATTCGCCTTATCCAAATCAGATGAAGCAATATGGTTTGTACAAGAGTTGTATAAAGGAGGAATTGTGTTATTGTTTTTGGTAGATATAAATGATTTGAGAATTTTCCACCAGTCCCCTTCTTTGAGTTTGATAGAGAGTTTATTGAAGTAATGTGTTTTTGTTGAGCGAATAGTAAGCACTACCTTATTCCTGTACTGCTTAAATGTGTGCCACTGATGAGGTGACTGTGTTTTCTTGGCTTTTCTGTACATCCTTTTTCTTTTACGAATCATTTTTCGAATTTCACTAGTGATCCAAGGAGGTTCATTTGGTCTGGTTTTTATGTCTGTGCTTGGAATATTTTGCTTTGATATGTCAAGTATTTTATTGGTAATGTTTGATGTATAGACATTAATGTTGTCGTCAAAACAACAGTTCCAGTTAAAGCAAGCAAGGTCAGATCGGAGCTTAATATAATCACCTTGTTCATATTTCCACACATAACGCTCAATACATATTCGCTTGGACTTAGGAAATTTTAACACTCCAAATATAGGACAATGGTATCTTAACTCCTGTTCAAGAAATTGCTCACTAACTCCTGATTGGAGGACACAATCAAGATTGGATACACAAATTAAATCTAGAAGAGAATGAGAATGCTCTGTGTAATGTGTAGGTTCGTGTATAATCTGCTCTAGAGAGAATTGTTGAGAAATAACATAATTTTTCGCAGTGTGAAATCATTAAATGCATTGTAATTAAAGTCACCCGTGACAATGATGTCAGAGACATTGAAATCAACAGCAAGTCCGATAGAGTCTTCAATGTAAGAATGATAGATAGCGTCAGAGCTAGGTGGACGGTGTTAATACTAACTTCAACCTCAAGCCAAATACATTCAAGATGAGCCAACTCCAGATCAGGTCGACGTTTATAGTAAATGTTATCTTTGATATACACTACAACCCCTCCATGTGAGTCACCTTTTCTGTCACGCCTTTCAGGAACATGAAATGAATGGAGCCTGATGTTATCTGTTTCAATGTTACTATTTAACCATGTTTCTGTGAAGGCAAGGATATCATACTCATATAGCTCAGTGTAAAGCAAGTTCAATTTATTGTAAATGCTCTGAACATTTAAGTGCACAAATGAGAAGTAATGCAAATATTCTTTTGCATCTGAACTTAAATCTAGTGAGACATGCGAAGATGAGCCGTATGATAATGGTCCTGGATTTGAATGAATGTCACCTGCCATTAATATTAGGATACGTAGCCATGTACAAAAGAAAGTAACCATAATGAACGAAAACAATTGGAAAGTAAATATTATGTTGTTGATGAATCCAATAGTTGGGGTAATTTTTTTGTGAGGCGGTTTCACCGAGAGTGATGCATCGCTGCATAGCAAAACTGAGCTGTACAAAGAAACTAACAACAACATGTTGCTATTGAGGTACAGTAATAACAACACATGTGTTTGCAATGGTAGGGACCCTCTATATCTGTATGAAGACATGACGGTCTGTTTGTATTTGTGTGATTTTATGTTATTGACAGTAACGATATAAGGAACAAGTGCATAGCCGTCATGTCATACGTACAAGATGCATGAAAGATAGATTCAACATTTTCACTGCGACAGGAAGAGACGTGAGGGAAAGAAATTTTGTTCTTGATAACAAGAGAAGCAGGTAAAAGGTAACGTAGTAGGTAGTGAAATAGATACATTGTAGGTGGATGAATGAGTGAAGGCTGATTTTGATACAGTTTTTAGAATAGATATATGATTAAATAGGCAATAAAACCTAAGCGTAATAATGACCGAAATTGGTGTCTGTTTCACTTAATTAGTAAAACTATACGTAAGGCTGTGGTATTCAAAAACGCAAACAGGTAATAAAAGGAAATAGCGTATGTCATGCACCAACTAAACATACGGTTCATGTTTAAAACTAATAGAAGTTATAGGTATGTTAAATCAAGCATTAAGGGACAAGAACTTTACGTTTCAGTACAAATGATACAAGTACACAATTGTCATATAAACGATCACATTTAAAATTGTTATTGAATTAGTACAACCTGGGATAAAAAAAAGCCAACAAGTGTTGGTTTTTAAACACCAAATTTGAAAATGTCTGCGAGGCAAAAGATAACCATGTATGGAAATAACGTTTTGTACAAATGTGCACGTATATATACTACCGTGATTGTAAAAAGAACAATTATTTTCGAAATTATCTCAGGGGCGAAAAGAAAAGCGTATGAGCATACCTTTTAGAAAAATCTTACATGAAAAAATCCGTCACATAAGCGAAGTTTGAAAAATAATACAATGTTCAAGTATTTATCAACATATTCGTAACTGTCTGTCACAGAGGCAAGCACAAACAACTATTTAGTACCATTGTACAAGTACACATAAGTCATATAGACGATGATTTACATCGTTTGGAGTGAGTTTTATCGGAACGTATGCGTAAATGTAAATACACTTAATCAATGTGCTTATTAATCAAAATTAAAATATGTTTCACGAACGAGTGTGTTTGCTTAACACGTCAACATATACAAGTACCCTCTTGCTATACATTTTGTAAATATTAAATGGTATTGGGACATTGGCTGGCAACAACGTATACATTGTGCATTGCATGCTTTTGGTCACCAATAAATGAAAGTAATACCGTTATTATGCGGCAATATTGAACTGGCACTCATGAATATTCCGTTTACGGTCGGTAATCTTCGGATGAAAATATAACGAGCAATTGATTGAACCGGGATAAATATCAGTTTCGCACTCTACCAGATATCGCATTCCGCAATGGCGTAGTGGATCAGGCATTTGACTACCAATTCAGCGTATGCAGGTTCGAGTCTTACTTGATTTTTTGGGTTTTACTTTTTTTAATCGTTTCGTTGTATTAAAAGTATTCACTTTTGTCCTCGTTCAGCACGGGTTTTTCAGGATTTGTAATGAGTATTTCGGCATTCTTTCTCTGTTGTTCTGCATACATAGAACTGAAAATGTCTACGAGCAAATCATCAAAACAGCTACTCTCTAAAGATAAAGTTGCATTGGCAAATATTTCGAAGTATTTCGAAGATAACCCAGGAACAAATGGCAAAACATTCATCCAACGGACGATGGAAGCTACTGGAGCCAGCAGAAGAACCCTCTTCCGAGTTAGAAGGGAATGATGTTTACTGGGACACTTGGTCTTCCCCCTAAGGACTCCAAACGCGGTCCTTACAAACCAATTGACGGATTTGATGAAAACGTGATGAGGGCAAAGGTTCGGGAGTTCTACGCGCATCGGCGTCAGCTACCAACTGTGAAAAAACTCCACTCAGTCTTGCAAGCGGAAATCAGCTACCCTGGAAGTAGAGAACTGCTACGAACAACACTACACAAAATGGGCTTCTGCTGGAAGCAAACGGTGGACAACAGGAAAGTGCTTATAGAGAAACCACAAATTGTAGCACAACGCATGGCTTTTTATGCCAGGAAGAAGGAATTAGAGGACAAAGGATACAAGCTTGTGTTTGTGGATGAAACATGGATAGACACAGCATATACCGTCAAGAAATGTTGGCAGTCGTTAGAAGATCCAGGAGTTATCCACCCTTGCAATCGTGGACAACGGCTTATTGTTGTTCACGCCGGATCCCGCAATGGCTTTGTAATAAGGTGCCCATTATGAAAATTTTAAAGATTGTTCATTGACTGTGCGACTACCATCAGGAGATGAATGGCCAGAATTACCAAAAATGGATACAGGAAAAGCTTCTCCCGAATCTACATGACCGATCAGCCGTCGTGATGGATAATGCGAGTTATCACTCCATGCAAAGTGACAAATGTCCAACTTCCAGTACCAGAAAGGATGACATTAAGGTGAATATTCACAGAAACGCTTTGCAATGTATAAAAATTCTACAAAACTTAACCAATGATACTTATATCTATATTTTGTCATAAAACATTGTATAAATTTATTTTTCAGGAGGGCTTAGTTACCACAAGATTTCCTTTCGACGTAAGTTTTGGAAAGCCAGCTTCTGCAAACTAAATGTTAAAAAGCATTAAAAGCCGGCACCGTCGTTCGTCATCGACGAACATAATAAGAAGTCATGGTCACGAAGTTCTACGTCTGCCTCCCTACCATCCTGAGTTCAACGCCATCGAGCTGATTTGGAGCCAGCTAAAGTCAATCGTTCGACACAGAAATTTAACATTTAGGTTCGTGATGTACCATGTACATTTTGTATATTGAAACGAACAGCATCACTTTCTACATGGGTAAAACAGTAAACGTAGCTTTTGTACTGAATTTATATTGTCGGTAACTAATGTGATTTTAGTATACTAATATGTTTTTATTACAGACTTGATGACACTTTTAAACTCACAAACGCTGCCTTTAATGAGATCGGAGATGAGAGATGGCGAGGAGTATGCTGAAAATGTAGACA
Source organism: Saxidomus purpurata (assembly GCA_022818135.1). Classification (NCBI taxonomy): domain Eukaryota; kingdom Metazoa; phylum Mollusca; class Bivalvia; order Venerida; family Veneridae; genus Saxidomus; species Saxidomus purpurata. Next base: position 22,271,087 of record JAFMSR010000010.1, on the reverse strand, counting down.
AGGCAAATATAGATGACTGTTGAAGACAGCTTGATCATTATCATGGCAGACAAAACTAAAAGAATTGTCATTAACCTGGTGACGATACAACAGACCGGACGGTGGTAGCAGCACGGATAATGCCAGCGAACGGGGTTATAGAGCAAACTGACACAGCTAGCAGACTGGATTTTGATTTTATTTCATGTAATTCTTGAATGTCATGAATATCAATAAAAAGTATTAACACATAAAAAATACACAGAAAAAGCAAAATGAACCCACAATAAAAAACCCAGAAATCCCAGAAAAGTGAAAACGGTGCATAAGACAATGTCACAAATTAAAAGAAATTAGCCTTACTATAATAAATAATTAAAAAAAAAATAGCATTATTTGGGAAGGATTCGAACCCATGGGATCGTGCACACAAGTCCGGTATTTTACCACTACGCCACTGTCTGTGCGATGTATATTTCAGTTGTTGAAATGTATTAATTCAATACAATAACAACTGAAATAACGAAAACATACCCGAACGTTACCGAAAATATTGGCGGAGATTAATGAGTGCCAGGTAAATATTGTCGCACAATACAATGTTTTATCGCTTTAGACAGTGATATATTAGATCTAACCCACTACAAAATCGCAGTGGTCTGTAATCCGTAAGGTCCGTACATAACTGAGGGACTTTCTCAATGGCATTTGTACAAAATACTGTTACTGAAGGTACGTTCGGAATATGTGGACTATGTTAAAAAGTACCCGTTAAATTAGTAGTTACAAGATACTTTTCTCATGAAAATAGTTCCTGCATACAGTTAATGATAACAGTTAATGCGATGGTATGTCCTAATGTAAGTGTGGTCGCACTGCATGCTATTTTTATTGACAGTACAGATCTAGGTATGTTTCCAGGCTCAAATAAACGAATCCGTTAATATTCTATAAAGTAGGGTTTGAACATGAATTTTAACAAGAAAAGAATGGTCACTAAATTTTTTCATCGCAAAGTTGCTTTATTTCTAAATGCAGCTGCGAAACTTCTGTAAATTGTGGTCATATTCCATCCGTCAGTGGTCGAGTGATAATTTTTGCTATCATGGTAACAATTGGGGTTTATCCAAATACCTTAACAACCTAAGCTACGGTCTTTAGAAAAAATTCTTTCATTTTTGTCGTGACAGTATGAATAAAGACAACAACCAGTTGTGTGATGCAATGGTCTGACATTGTCTACCTATTGTTATACGGTTACATGTATGTAATAAGGGTACAAGGTAAAGAAATATGACAAATCCATTAGGGCTTACTATAATATCGTTTCATATATTGTTACTTGCAACAGAATCGAATAATGCAATATGGCTAAGATACCTGGCTTTGTCACAATAGACATCTATAAATTTTCAAAAAAGTATACTTAAAATCTACCCTAACTTGAGCCATTATATAACATGTATATATACCAATGTCACAAATAATGCGTTCTTCCGTTGGTTTTAAACGAAGTCGTAAAACCAAAATAAACGAGGTTTAGGGATAACGTTCGCAGTATTGATAAATAATGAAAGAAGTGGGCATAATCTAAATGCACATTTATAAAATAAGAGTAAACGCGACCGATTGCATGCAAAAATCCGCCGCAATGGCCTTCACTTACGATGTAAAAGCTCTACAATTCGATTTGTTGACAGTGATAAAAGTTTAAGAAGTTCCCCATTATTGTCATTACATAGGTAATTTTGTGTAATGACAAATTTGATTGGTTGATAAAAATACCTTGGGTGAAACAGGTTCGCAAATATCATATGACGTTGTTGGTAGTTTTCTGGCACCACTAACCTTGGAGTTCACTTTAAAATCGTGCGATACACAAAGTCACTGAACCAAACAATCATTTTCGCTTATCCAATCGGAACATACTTTTATAATAATACGAGCAGTTCTTATTTTGTCAGCGTGATACATCATGGCACAAAAATAAAAAAATCTTACAAACAAACGACGGAAGGTCTGATTAAAGAATTGTTAGAGACGATAACGGCAGAAATTATTGCATGCATTCGGTGAGATTAGCTGTTGTTGAACTAAAAATGTTTGCATTCATAGTTGCCAGTTCCTTGTCTTTCAATATTTCATGCAATTCAGTGTTTGCTATGGCCAAAACCGCTTGTTTTGCTGATTTTGCCACTACCTTGAAACTTGATCGGAAAAGCAGCTTTGCGAATCTTCTGAAATAAAAGAATCTGTGGTCATAGGCTCCATCCGTCAGTGGTCAAGTATACATTTTTGGAAAGTTAATTGATTAATCAGCAAACTGAGGCATATTTGAGCGTTGTATAACGGTTTTTTTCAAGTAACAATGGAAATCAAACGATGGGATATTAATCCGTATGTAGCATGGCAGTTCTTTCCCCTAACCTGTACTTTAGAAAAATTATACCTTTGTCTTTACAGTGTAATAAATGTCCACAACCAGTTATGGGATGGGAGGGAAAGGGGGGCGGGGTCAAGGGATGTAGGGAGTGAATGTTAGAAAGAGTGATAATTACATTATTCGCCATGTTATTCACACTCAGTTAGTTGTAGACAATGATGGAAATATTTGCTATGTTGAATCGGAGTATCAATGTCATTTAAATGATGTCCAACAGTTTAGAGTAATAACAGCAATTGGTGGAACACGTCATCCATTCCCGATGTATGTTGTTTTTTGGCGGATAAAATTTATCCAAATCAATATCCATTGGTAACCCCATATAAAGCTCCTCAAGTTAGAATTCAACCTCCAAGACGCAAATATAGAAAAATTTAACAGAACTGTTGCAAGATACAGGGTTTTAGTGGGACACGCGATAACTCAGCTGAAATGTCATCGTGCTGTAAGTTCCGTTTGGAGACATTCTAGGTAATATTTTCAAGTGTAGTCCAAATATGTGCTTTGATGGTAATGCGGAAGGTCTTGGGAGTTGTTTATCGATTTAAAACACAATATTATATGTATTGAAGCTGATCAATAAAGCTGTTCGATCTTGCCTCTATTTTGATAAATAATGATTTTGAGAAAAAACCCTCCAAATAGACCAAATACGTATTACGGATTACGTATTACGGATTACAGACCTTAGTGGGTTAGGTCTAATAACAATTCTAACATGACTCACGATTTTGTCTCTATATACAAAGAGTAGAAAATTTATGTTATATTAAACCATAAACAACGCGGGAACCGATATGCTGTAAACATGACGTCATATTGCGCCGCATGACGTTAAATGAGCGTTCGCGTAGAAAATAAAGCTTTGCATTTATTCACCTTTTGTAATATATGGTCATGTTAGAATCGAAATAACATCCTTTTCAGCGTTTGTTATCGTCTAATAAACAATAATTTGTCGTACTGATACGCAGTTATAAACCACTCAGGCCTTCGGCCTTCGTGGATTATTCTGCGTATCACTACTCCAAATCATTGTTTATTAAACGACTAACACCGCTGGAACGGATGTTATTTCATAAGTAATGACTGCATGATGCGAAGTAGCACGTAAAAAGCATGAGTATTCTAAATTTTACCTGATATTAAGACAGGTAAATAAAGTGTAACTTTCAATCCATTGCCAATATAATACCAAAGTATGAAAATGTTATATTTTATTTATCAGTGACAACGTGTGATGCTGTTCCATTCATTTTCTCAGTGGTAGCAGGAACAGAATAATACTGAAACGGGACAAGATCCTTCTGACAGAATATGCGATGAACACTTGTCTTAGAATCCTTAATAACTTTAACGTGCACGATGCCATTCATAGACCATGCGCCAAGAACGTTTCGGTTCTTTACCAAGTTACGTCCTGAATACAGCAAATCAGATCTGTGCTGAGTTAAGTCCTCATTTATGTATACACCCTCGAAGCCGTTGGTCTTAAGAAGAACACGTTTGTTGTAGATCGAATCACGTGACCGACGAGATACGAATTTTACAAGAATGTCTCTAGGTTTAGAGATTTTAGGCTTTCCAACTCGATGAGACACAGCAGGAACGTAGAATGTATATTCTACGTTCCTGGACACAGCAACATCAGGAAGTGCTATAGAAACTCCAATAGCTTTAGCCATTTCCAAAACATACGTGTCAGTGATCTCAACGGATTCCTCAGGAACACCGGATATACACACGCTGTCACGTCGGAGGTATTGCTCCGCAGCGTCCGCCTTGAGATGAAGCTCAGTAACTTGGCTACGAAGATCTGGGACTTCGTCCTTGAGAGCCTCATTTTCAATTTGGAGTTCATCCACTTTGGCTCGAAGCCCATCAGTGACACCTTTAACAATAGATCCGACGGCACTGTCAATCATAGATGCCATTTCACTTTGCATTGCGTGTTTCAATGCAACTGTAATAGAGTTAATAGCAGCTTCATCTAGATTGAACATGGTAGGAACTGAGGTCATATCTGTATATTCGGAGTCCGAAATTTCATGCAAATCTGCCAAAGCTCACTTTATTTCTTTTAGTGTCAGTGAGTTCAACTGGAGATGAAAGATAACGTTTTTTAGAAGTTGATATTGGAGTTGAAGTTGAGTTTACACTACTGTACTCATAATACTGTACTATACTATTCCAATTCAAAGTGTACATGTCACGGTTCGGACTTAGTTCACAATTGGGGAGAATATGTGTAAGCGGCCCGGTAGCTCAGTCGGTAGAGCATTCGCCCTGTAAGCGAAAGGCCCCGGGTTCGAGCCCCGGTCTGGCTGCACATTTTTCTCACCCTGTGACATTTGGCGCCCAACATGGGACTGTGACTGGATATATACTTCGAGACCATGTTTACCTTGTTCTCTTAACCCGTACGAAATTCGAGGACGAATTTCAATATGGTGGGGAGTATGTCACGGTTCGGACTTAGTTCACAATTGGGGAGAATATGTGTAAGCGGCCCGGTAGCTCAGTCGGTAGAGCATTCGCCCTGTAAGCGAAGGGTCCCGGGTTCGAGCCCCGGTCTGGCTGCACATTTTTCTCACCCTGTGACATTTGGCGCCCAACATGGGACTGTGACTGGATATATACTTCGAGATCATGTTTACCTTGTTCTCTTAACCCGTACGAAATTCGAGGACGAATTTCAATATGGTGGGGAGTATGGCACGGTTCGGACTTAGTTCACAATTGGGGAGAATATGTGTAAGCGGCCCGGTAGCTCAGTCGGTAGAGCATTCGCCCTGTAAGCGAAAGGCCCCGGGTTCGAGCCCCGGTCTGGCTGCACATTTTTCTCACCCTGTGACACATCATTCATTCACAGTGGTAATGTTTGTTTACAGCACCAAGCATGATTTTCCCGTGAATCACGGAATTTTAACATACCCTTTATTTATCAGTTTATATCCAGTTTATATCCTCGGCGTCGGCGTCGGGGTCAGCGTTGGTGTCACACCTTGGTTAAGTTTTTCGTACCACCTAGCCTAATTAATTTGGCGTTTCAGTGTGACCCCTATCTATCTGATATTTTATAACTGTCACACCTCTACCTTAGAAGGTGAACAACTATAAAATATCAGCCTATAAATTCGGTTTGCCCTCGAAGTCGAAATACTTAAAGACTACGTACCACCCAACTTTATTTAAAAACTATTAGAGTGGTGGAACCTATGCTGGCGGTATCCCTATGCTGGTGGTATCTCCGAAACACGGCTATTTACAGAAAAACAGATGAAGGAAAAATATATATTCTATGGAAACTGTTAATATACGGACCCTGTTTTCGCTGAGGCAAATCAAAATGGTTAGGATTTCTCGCTTTCTGAACAGATAATATACATTAAAAATACCTCCAGCATAGGTTCCCCCTACTCTCTTGTTAATCATCAAAACCTCCATCGACAGACAAGAGTACATAATTCTGTCAAGGTTTTTGACAGAATTATGGCACTTTCTTTTACTAAGAAAGTGTATTGAGCTTGGTTAAATTTTTCGTACCACCCCACTTTATTTCAAAACGATTAGAGGTAGATCTAGATCTATTGCTTTGAAACTTACCATACTTATTTATCATTATTACCTCCACCAACAGACAATAGTAGATGAGGACCTAAGTTTGGTAGTAAATTAGTTGTTACCTCCCTTGAATACAACAGGACCGTCACTGAGCTATAGTTACTTCCCTTGAATACATTCACGCCATTTGTAGTATCGAAACGTTTGAGATGTGACAGGTCTTTTTCATTTTAAACGTCTTTGTGTAAGTTGTTTTTCTATCATTTGTGGCTGCGATTTTAAATCTATACATCCTTTTTTACAGACTGAATCGAACCCGGGAATAACTCATTAATCGATGTTAGAGCTAACTTTGATTACTGTTGACCTGTAAACGGGTAAAAGTGAACAGTGAAAGGATACTGTACTTGCAAATTAGTAATTTGCCTTTCATAAGGAACAAATAAATGTGCAAATATTGCAGTTAAGACATAAACTAAGAGAAAATCTGCTGTTGCATTTATTGCAAATAAAGTGTAAACAGGGATCCCAAAATAATTTATCTCTATAATTTGCAAAAAATGCAATGGTGAAGTTTTTATTTTCAACAAGCATTGTGAAATGTGTTCACTGTTAGTCAAAACTGTCAATTTATTTTATGTTTTCCAGTGAATTATAGAGTTTTCTCAGTGAAATAAAAGTGATAATCCACAGTTTTGAAACAGTGGATTACCATTTTTATTTTTCACTGTTTTTGCAATCTTTAGCCCAGATTTACGTCAGAAAGTATACCGAGCGTTATTAATGCTGGAAACATCACGCCATGGATGACATCGTTTAAATGACGTCATTTGGTTCTATGTTTTCTGATGGGCTTCCGCGATTTTATTCATGTTTTATAGAAAAAACTCAATAAAAATAGAGTTTTTTTAACCATAAAATAAACAGAAAAATTGTTGGTCGGATTGTAATTTCCTTTCATTCGGAACAAAAAAGTGAATTATTGAGTTCACTAGAGTGGCTGCGGCACTTTATTGCAAATAAAGTGTAAACAGGGATCCCAAAATAATTTATCACTATTTGCAAATGCAATGGTAAGTTTATTAACAAGCATGTGAAATCACTGTTAGTCAAAACTGTCAATGTATTTTATTGCAATAATGTCTGCAATATAGTTACAATGTGAATTCTGGCTATTTTTCACAACGTTACTGTATTTAGTTTTGTTTACCCTTACTAAATTTAGTGTTGTAACCAACCTGTTTAAGAAGGAAAACTTCCATAGTGTGAATCAGTCTGTTATTTTAGACTGAGCAAGAGATTGTATAATCACGATGATAACTGGGTCATATTATAAATTTATGACAAAAAAAACCTAGATAAAAGAGAGCCAAAGCTTCACCATTTAACATTAATTTGTGCTACCATGTTACATGTGATTATGTTAATCATGAGAAAGGCTCAATTCGGGCAACTTTTTCACGGTTAATTGTTTTAATTTGGTAAAGATCTAATAGAAATAGTAGTACATTGTATATTTTGAGTGGAAAACAAACCTTTTGTTCACTCAAATATTTGACAGATGCATTTGTAGATATAGTAATGCATTGTTTAAATGAAAAGATCTTTTATTCTCTACAAATTGTTTTATCAATAAGGATTAAAAGTAAAATGTATTTTATGAGACTTATTTTCAATCTCAATTGGTAAGTGAAAATTCCATTTCAATGCATGTCATTGTAAGGAAAGTTTAATGTATAATTTCATGTCATTTTTCAGAACAAGTTTAATGGTTCTTATCAGATAAATTTCAACAATGTCGAAAAGACATCTACATGATGATGAAAGTGTGGGAAATAAAAGGAGAAAGAGTGAAGGGCCAGTCCCTTCTTTGTATGCAGTATTCCATGGTGAAGTAAGTAGGTCCCTGCCATCTCTCTTTTCACATAATTTATCTTCTATAGTACGGAATTTATCATAAATTGAGTAAAAAATTGACCAAGGTAAATAAGTGTGTTTTGTAATGTAATGCATGTGCTGAACATGGTACTGATGAAAAAAAATGTAAGGAGTCATTACAATTGATAATTATGCACAAGTCTTGGCAATGGGACTTATTAGAGTCCTGTGCTATTTCAAAAAAATGATATTCAGACTCATTAAAAGTTTTTGGTTGACATGAGCGCAGTAGTGCAATTTTAACTTACTTTGTTGTAGATAAGTCAGTCAATATTTGGCAGGAAAACGTACTGAACATATCCATTACATATTTTGCAAGGTCTTTTACTGATTTTGATATTTTTGTTTGACATTTCAGGTGGCTTCAGTGAAAGAATACGGAATATTTGTAAAAATACCTGGAACAACAAGACAGGGTATGTTTTAGTATTTCCTAAATATAGAAGTAGCATTACAAGAATGAATAGTGAACTATGTTCTTGATGATGGTGACATCATTCTGTTTATATCTGAGGTTGAAAAGGATTGGAATAATCCCTGTCCATATGACCAGGAATAGCTAAAGTTTAGCTTCTAAGGTTTATACATTGTTTTAAAATGTACTGAATGTGCCACCAAAGTGAGCACTAAATAGCTATTGCTATACACTGTTCAAATGCTTATTTTTGACGTGACTGGCTCAGACCTATCACATATATGAAGACAATCTAAATGTTGAACATACAATGTAACCTTTAATTTGAAAATGCTTCCAGTATACAGTACCAGGTTTGTAGTACATTTTTGTGGTTTTTCTTCATCATAATGTCTATGTTTGTTTACTAGGTTTGGTGCATAAATCACAGATATCTAAGTCTAAGGTTGATGATCCATCAGAAATGTTTGCAAGGGGTGAAATGGTTTACTGTAAAGTCATATCTATGCAGGTAGGTGTGTTTGAGGAAATAGTGCATTGTGCTGTAGACGTACAACAACTGTGTTCCTAAAAATAGTTATTATTTTAAAATGACAATTTATAGCTGTACCTGTCACATGGCAGCCAAAGTACAACATATATGCCAGGCTATAAAACAAGTGTGAAAAGATTCAAGTGAATTTGCTGTAAAATATTGGTTCTTAACAAGTTTCATCTTTAAATTTGATCCATAAGTAAAGCTTAGAGAAGTGTAAAACTTTGAAATTCTGTTAATCCTTCTTAAATATCAGACTATTCTATTTAGTGGGCTTACATACTAGGCAAGAAATGAAATATTCTATAAAAGATTGATTATGTATGTGTGATTACATAACCAATAAGATCACAGTCTTTGTAAAATACATTTTCTATACTGATGTAAATGTACATGTGTAGTATTTTACATATATTAGGATGATGGAGAGAAGATAGGCCTTTCGATGAAGACAGTGAACCAAACTACAGGTCAAGATCAGGACCCAAATAACATAGAGTTAAGGTATGACAGATTATCTGAAGGACTCGCTTCACTCAAAGCATAAGTTTTGTTACAATTTGTACTCATATATTTAATCCCAATTGCAAAACAAGTTCTTTAACTTACATTTATTACTCTCGAGACTCGCATTAAATGGAATCAATCTAGAAGAGAGAGAGAGGCAAATTGAATATGGAATTATCTGTTTCTTGCCTAAGGACACTACCACTACTTAGGCACTGATGGGGATCATACCCGGACCCTCCAATCCTGAGGCAAATGTGCTGCCTCTGCACCAAGGGGGCTCCATAAGTAATTTTTGTTGGCTTAGCAGAGAGGTTCACTTTTCAAGTCATGTATTTGAATAGATTAAAAGTTGTATTTTAATTCTGTCATACATTACATCAATTGTATTCTGTTTGTGTCATTTCTAGATTCATAGTTTAAAGACAGAGTATAAAACATTGTGTATCTTTATTCTTACTTTTTACTATGGTTTATGAATTTAGTACTTGTATTTTTGATCATGGTCTCAGACAGGTACATATATGAATATACCAATTTAATTAAGCTGCATCGGGAAAGCAAGGTAAAGCTTAGAGCTGAAATTGTTTTTCTATTTGCTGGCAAAATACAGGTTTACTAAGTTTTTCATGAGGAATTGTGGTCATTAGGAAGCATGGTCATGAGGAAGCATGGTCATGAGGAAGCATGGTCATGGCTCATAGTCACATTAGTGGGATTGAAAGTTTAAACTAAAACCTCGGAGCTGATTGATTTATCAGTCTGTAAAATGCCAAAAAAAGAATGAGTGTGGTATGACTGCATGTCCTGGTGAAAAATTTACTGATTTGTAATGATAATTACGTTTTTGTTTTTGTTTTAAAGTCAGGATCAGAAGAAGCGGCGACAGTTTGGTGATCGTTCTCTCAAACAGAAAATTGTTCTTGAAGCTGTCTTAGATACAACCTGTAAAAAATGTGGCGGTAAAGGTAGGTAACTATGTTTCCTGTAAAATAACTTTGAATCAAAAAGGAAATTTTCAAATGTTAGAATGTCGTCAAAAGATAGACTAAATTAAGTCAAAGGCATAGTAATGTCAAATTGAACTACATGTACTAAAGAAAATGGCTTCAGAATGGCTTGTTTTTTTTTTTTAAAGGAGTTTAACTCTACATTTCTTCTGGCTTCTACAATTTTAGCAGTTCTGTTCTTTCCAGCTTGTACTAGATTTTATTTGTAAAAAGGAAACTGAATGTTTATATGTTCACTAGGTCATCTTGCTCAGGACTGTTTTAAGATGGGAGAAGGTAGCTATGATCTTATACCAGATCTAGATGAATACATGAAGTCAGTGGAACCAGATCAGCATCAGCCATCTAAGAAACACAAGAATAAGGTTTGTGAAATTCTCACAATAAGGTTGAGTGTATAGCTTACTATTTGTACATCTATCACAGCTGAGAGTTAGGTATTTATGTGAGAAGGACAATAGATAATGTTCTATAAATTGTGTTCATACAATTCTGACTTGGCTAAAATTTTCTCATACAATGTATGTGGTAAAAAGAACATGCTAACATGGACGGCTCTGAAGGTTAAACAAAGTAAGAAATCAATTGTTGTTAATTCTGCAATAAACAATGTTTTGACAAGCAGAGTGGTGTAATGTTGTAAACATCCATGTATAAAAAGGTCCCTGTTGCATTTCTATCTTTTTTTGGTGATATTTGGTTATGTTAGAATTTAAATTATATCCTTTAAGTGTTGTGTATCATCTAATAAACAACTCTTTGTTGTTTTGATGCTCAGTTATGAACCACTTAGGCATAGGACCTTCATTGTCTATTGATTGTTGTTTATTAGACAGTGCTTGAATGTGTATTATTTCTGATCATATTAAATAGATGGCACAATAGTACAGTCAGATAAATATCCAAAAGGTTAAGATATCTATCTGATCAATCATCCATCTTTCACACATTACTCTATAGAGAACAGGACTGAAAAGCTATTCATTTGAATCAATTGAAACTTCAAATTAATGATCTGGGACATTAGGAGGAGATACAGAGTGCAAGGATATAGCACTACTTTGTGTTTTTTATCAGTACATCTGAGCCAAAGTCTCTGGATGAGCTATTAGTACGGGTTGGTGGTGTGTTGTCCATCGTCAACATCTTTACTTAAAGATCTTTTTCTCAGAAACTACATGTCGGATTTTTACCAAACCTACTTTGTAGCATCCTTGCAATGACCCCTTTCAAAAACATGAAATGGTTTCCGGGGGCCACTGTTACTAAACAAAAAAAAAACCTTGGAAGTGGCTTGACTACATTGCTACACAGTACTATAGAGTACTAGAGTACTTACATGGTAACAGCACTTACTCTTGATGACATTAGTTCCAGCTGCTAACCACATGAAATACAACTTGATCAGATGAGTGACTTAGTACCAACTAGGCCTTCTTGTGAATTATTTCCTGTAGCATGTAATAGTTTTGATGCAATTTGTTACTATTTTATTTGCTGTTCTGTACAGGAAAAGAAGAAACACAAAGATAAACATAAAAAGAAAGAAAAAAGAAAGAAAAAGAAGGAAAGAAAACACAGTTCCTCAGACTCAGAAGATTCTGACAGTCCTCACAAGAAGGTATCGTAATTTGCTACATTGATTCAGTCTAGAGGTTAGACATGAGGTTCTAACATAACATTTTACACTAAGGAAGTATTTTAATGTAAGCTTGTTAGCCACAAATGATTCTGCCTTTGCAACTAGTGCAGATCATGATCAGCCTGTATATCCATGTAGTCTGATCATGATCTGCACTGTTTGCTCTTCTGTCAAAGACTTTTCAGGGTAAAGGTTAAAGTTGTGACACAACAAACATATCCTGGCTTACTGATAGGATTTATGTGAGAAAGTTTCACTGGCTAAACATTTAATAAGCAAGAGAAATGTTCTTAAGGTTGAGATATTACAAAAACTCTCTCTGTACACCAAGTAATTCAAACAAAATTATGTCGAAATGTGTTATATTTGTAAAATGTGGCCTGTTGTTGTAGTTTATGCCTGTTCCTACCATATTTTGGTCGTTTTAAAAGGCAGGCAGTTTACCTAACCATATTTTCTGGGAAGAACCATTATTAGTCTCCTATCCTTGGCAAGAAACTGCCAAATTTCTCACATAAAGACACATTTTCAGTAGCAGGGCTGGAACTCACAACCCTCAATCTATGAAAGGTTACAGTAATTTCAAGTCAAAAACTTTAACCTCTCGACTACGGGGACAGTAAATATTGCCTGTAATAATACTTTCTTTCCTTCCCTCTTAAATGAAAATGTCTACAGACTGTCAGTTGTTTACAGAAAAAGAAGAAAGACAGAAGGAAGAAGAAGCACAGATCATCAACAGACAGTTCCGATAGTGAAAGTGATCATCACAGTAGAAAATCAAAGGTAAATCACTGAATTTAAGTTGCACGACTTTTAACCCTAGGTGAGTTACTTCCCTTGGTGTCTTTAAAGAGAGGAAGGAACTATGAAAGGAACTCTTGATTTCTGACTTGATTTATGTCAGTCCCACTTACTAGCCTATGTTATATGTTAGAAGTTAAATTTAGAACAGTTGATGACATGAAAGGCAATAAATTACCATATCACAAATTAATCTATTTCAGGGCTCTTTAATATTGATTGGACTTTGCAACAGTAATATTTTTAGGAATTTATTAAAGTAGGCCACATTTGTAGTGTTTTCTTTATGCTGCAAGTTCAAGGTAATCAAATTCAGGCACATAGCACTGAAGCAAGATTTTTAGTTTAACACACTTAAGATTACTGTAAAGTTAGATTCCAACAGGTTATACTCACTATACAGTACATGTAGTAAAATGTCAATCTAGAATATCTGTGGAGTTCAGTCAAGAGCATCATAAAATCTTTTAGAGACACCATGTCTTCAATGACTTCTTTGCATTCTTGTTTTATATAGTAAAGGGAAGTTGTTTTAATTTATATTCATTTTAATTAATGAACCTTTGGTCTTTGGGGAAAGAATTTTTACATTATCAGTTGATTTTTTTCTTGACTGACTTACAATAGAGAATTTCAGGTCAGAGAATTTCACTTTTTGAAATTGACTTAAAGTCAAGTTTGCTATCACATGTACTTAAGTGCTATGGACACATTACTAGATGCATATACATTGAACTGATAATTGTTGCACTTTTCAGACAAAGAAGAAGCATCATCATAGAAGGCCAGGTACCAGCAGTTCTGAGGATGGATAGTATATTGTAGCCATGAAGAACCCTGGGAACCAGTAGTTTTGAAAAGGTGGTAGTGACTCTCATGATAGAAAATAATTACCAAATCACCCAGGTTTGAGCACACCTGGCACCTGCATGCATAACAAAGGCAGAAAATGGGTTAACTTTGCCAAGTATAATTAACAGAAGAATTGGACTTGCAAGTCCTTTTTCAAGTTTGCAAAAAAAAGGAAGTTAACTTATTTGTCTCCAAACATTTTTAGTGTCACATGACACCTTGCATTTTTTTATTGTATTGTGCATGAAATAGCAGAAAAGCATTGTGTCACCTTTATTATATATAGATGAAAATAATAAATGAAAAATGTTTTACAAGTAAAACATTGTGTATTACAAGGTCGTCGTCGGCTTCGGAAAAGTGGTCCGGCTGAAGGCATGACATAGGGGAGAGCACGAGAGGGGGAAAATTTTGAGTTTCTGTATGCCTTTAGATGTGTTTTTATTGCATCCTGAGTGTACTTCTGGAGTGTTATTTCCACTATTTTCGTAAAGATTTTGTAGAAAAGGGTACCATACAATTGGACAATCATTTAGCAGACTCATGATGGCACTTAGAGGATTCATGCTTTTTGAATGACACACTAGCATCTTTCCTGTTCAAAAATCCATTGAGAACGTAAACTTTGTCCAGATCTGAACTGGATAGTTTGCCGTCTCTGTAAGCAACCATGCACATATGACAAAATGCGAGGTCATTTGCTTCGTCGTAATGCAACCACGATCTATTTTTAAACCACGAAGACTGAAGACTTCTTTTCACTGGAAGTTTTTGACCAAAGGTGCGCTTTGGAAAATTAAATGTCTTAGGTTGATTTGGTACTGGAGGTATATCCATTATGAAGCAATAACATACACAGAAGGTTTCAGATTTAGAATGGACAGAAAATATATGTATGTGTTTTAGAATTTTATCGTTGGTCCGTCCGTATTTCAAAACAACTTATTCAAGATGAGTCTATAACACCTAAATAACGTAATCTTTAAGAAGTTCTTTTTATTTACGGCGAGAAAAACATTATTGTTTTATGACACACATTTAAAATCAGAAGAAGTCATTCTTTAAATTAAACTAAATTAAAGATCAACCAGTTGCTGTGCCTTGGATTAAGTAGTTGCCTGTTTTCACACCCTCAGGCAATAGTAGCCACGCATTTAAGCACGCCCTATCGATGATTGCATTAGCTGTCAGTACGTCGGCACTTTTGATCAATTCAGTAAAGGAGAAAATTAGAGAATTAAGGGGGAAAATAGTTTTACGGCGATAGTACAAAGGCATTGGTGATTGGCCGCGGCATGGCCTTGTATTAGCCATGGCAGCTTACAGTTCTTGTGAAAGTGTTGAGTATTTTGATTAGAAATCTATAATAAATAAAGAACGTTTTACAAGTAAACCAATGTGTATTAGCACGGACCTTTATTCACATGTATATAGGTCCGTGGTATTAGTCATGGCAGCTTACAGTTTTGTGTGAAAGTTTTGAATATTTTAATTAGAAATGTATAATAAATATGCACCAGAAAAAGATTACATGTTTACGTGTGTTGTAGTTTGAACAAAGTCCATCAGTCACAAACGTTACGAGCAGTTTTTTTTAGGAATCTAGGACTACATTATGTTTTTCCTGTAGCCAGACTAGAGTATGTTGCTTCTTACTTCTTAGTTGTGAAACTGGACCAATGTGTACATGTAGCTAAATTACAAGCCATGTATTTGAGAGTGGTGTCAGAAGACAGTTTAAGTAGCATGGCCTTGGAACGGAATACTTTTTTGATTGGATGCCTTGTTGTTAATGTACTTAATATAGATTTTATATATACTAATTGAAATTACTTTCTTTTAGTAACTACATGTTGAAAGTCGCCACTTATGGTGATCCTTTACTTAATAATAAATTGAGAAGATGTCTGTTTAAACTGTAGACCAGTAAATTCTATGGTTTTTAGGGCTGAATTGTCTTCCTTTGCCATAGGTTTTTATCATAATTTTGGCAATGTATTTTTAATCAATCAATATAAAATTATATGCTAAACCTAAAAAATAAATTTATGAAAAAGAAATCTTTGTGTCCATTTCAACTTGTCCCTTCAGAGGAAGCCTGATAAATGTTTTGAGTCCTTGATGATCAGAAATGCAGATACATTTGTATTCTAAGTTTTGCAAGCATGAACTTGACTTTTGTCGTGAAACAACTTTGGTCTTGCAAGTGAGTGGTAGTTACCGCTGTAGCCCTTTTCATCTTAATTTGGGTAATGCTGGTGCATTTGTTGGGTTTGTCTGTAAAATTTGTGTCTTTAATTAAAATAAAATATATATGAGCTGATGCAGCAATGAATGGGTCCTAATATAACTAGGACCCAGATTAGGCGTAGTCAATACATACATCTTTGGCTGGTATCCTTAGCAACTGAGGTGTAACAAAAAGGACTATTCTTAAAATCATGGGAATTGAACTTGAGCTTAACCTTGCGCTGGTGAATAATAAACGGAATAGACAGCGACACACTTGTACCAATCTTCTTCCTTGTTAGACAGTGTCTCGAGATGTCTCTCGCTACATACCGGCAACGACATGAAGTAACTAGGGTCTATGATATCTAAGTGGTGCATGGGTAAAACCGACGAATATTGGAACTCTACAACCCGCCAGCAGAAAAATATAAAACAAGCAAACTTACCCATATGTTTTCGTCAGTAGCGTTGGATAGTAGACTGATGTGATTTATGGACAAATTATGAATATTGAATGTATACTTTTTACATGGACAACATTAAAAACTATCATCACCATCATAAGTCATTTGTAGCCTATACGGCATTTAAAGAAATACATTCAGACAGCTTTGAACAGTCATCAGTTACACTAAGCGCTTTCATGGATACTAAACAGCATGCGTCTAGGTTTGCAAGAGTACTTTACACTACCTTGACTGAAGCATGATTTTGGGCTGCGGACTGCGACTGACCGCCGAGAGATTTTCCCACAATTAACTAAACGACGAATACTACCGCTAGATTACCGTGGCTCAAGCTACGGACTGCGTCTAACGCTCTTCCAGTTGAGACATCTGACTATGACAATTTTATAACTTGAGGCTCATTTCCACAAAGATGTCGTTCATTTAAATCTCGAGTACAGGACATTTTACTACTGTTTTATATATCCATCATTCATTAATAATTAATTTGACATAAATTGCTTCGTCGGACTTGTCCTAGTGATTACGATTTAAGTGTAAACAGCATTGGCAAATATAGATAAGTTATACTGTATGCTTTATGGCATTAATGTACATGTACTTAAAAGTGATGCGGGCACTGACTCTTTAAACGTCTCATCTATATGTATTAACAAATAAATGGATGTGACTGGTTGTGCATAGTATTTACCGTTGCGAACTTTGGTGCCATGGTAGCATCTTTGGCTGACAGCATGCAGTTAGTTTGAATCTTGTCCGGCATATTTCTGTGGCTAAAAAATAGAACTTTGCCATCTTTTAAATTGGGAAGTTGAGAAGTGCTACACTGATACAGTTAGCCAAGATAACGGGTGTGCAACTATACAAGCGAAAAGTCGAGCTTCGAGTAAAACCTCATATTAGTAGCATAGTACTAGCATCCTTAGCCATAAGCTTCATCCTTGGTATGAAGCGATTCATGTAATGTTTCATATAAGTCAGTACCGAACCGTTTACAACCACATGGACCAGGAACTATAGGCGTAGTTACCCGACATGTAACTTCGTGAGAAATTGAATATGATATACAAATGTAGTTATGTAAGAAGGTGAACTGCATGTGTCACTCTCTCGGTTAAGCTAAACAACAAATCATCCTCAGGAAAAGCAACGGTCATACCGCGATTTGATACACGGATGATGTTTTTATTTTCCTGTTGCGTGCATGGTACTAAAACAGGTTCATACTTCGTAAAAGCTTCACGTTTGTGGCCTTAACACAGGGCAAACATCAAAGTTGGTAAACATTTTTAGTTCAATCAGTGACATAAGTATGTTGATAAACGGCATGACTAATTGCATAATTAGTATCACCTTCTGAAACAAGGACCTGCATGTGTTTTGAGTAACACGCACTTCCGATGACCAAATATGGTCAATTTTAGAAAGCAAGTGCATTTTAATAACATTTTAAAACATGTTCTGTGCTGACAAGTCATGTACTTACATGTATATGATTATTTGCGACTACAATGTATTTGTAAGTCAGAAATTGATTATCATTAACGTAGTTCAGGTTTACGCAAGCCAGTATACAAACAATTTAAGAAGCCTAATTTGGCATCGCCTTGTAGCTAGAGTTGAACAGAATGTAACACGTTAAATTGAAGTTTTACCCATTTTAGTAAACGATCAGACGAATATTTATTTTTTTGGGGCGAAGTGCATTTATATCGATTTTGAGCCGTCAGTTGTTACAATATCGTAAACAACGTCTTTTACGTTGAAAACGAAGCACAGAACAAACTTTAACAAACTGTCTGTTGTAGTCGTAAGAGCGAAAGTGGCTGTGCTCTCAAGTAACAGCTAGTGAATTAGTAAGTTAAATGATAAGAAATATTTTGATTACCAAACTGTCTTTGTTGTGAAAAAATGTAAATAAAATGTTGTTTCATAGTGTGCACACGACTCAAAGCATATACAATATTATTATTATTTAAGTTGAAGCAATTAGATCTATTTTTTTTATAAATAGAAAGGAACCTGTTACATTGTAATTTTACTTTATATAATACATTTTGTATTTGAATTTATCATGAATTTGTTTTCCCTGATTTTGCACACAGCACCACTTACGCCAATCTTTGAAGTAATTTTTATCATATACATGTATATGAAAACTGCTATGCATATTTTATAATGCAATTTTATATGAGCAGGTAAATTGCATATATTCATTAATTATTGTATATTCACAATTGATACAAGTGACAACTGTATTATGATAAAATTGACATCTACTTTGTCTTAACATTCAACGCGCATGACATTTATGATTGAGCCCGTCATGTGCTTAATGACTGGTACCCGTCATACATTGCTGTATGTGATGTCAACGCACTGCAGCCCAATCACGGGAACCATAATCTGTTTCGGTTTTACGTCAAGCCACAGACGGGAATGATACTGGTGTCCAACAAGACGCTGCTGCGAATCAGTTGATTTTCAAATTCCGCGGCTTACAATATTTTTTTATTTAATATCACACCCCTTGTATAACCATCTCAAAATATCTGTGGAAATATTTACAATAAAATTTTCTTTAAAAAATGAATGCTATTTGAGTATTGATATTTTGTAAGTACCGCTTATTTTCTATTTGAAATCCGTCCGTTATTAGGATATATAATGGATACTTCAGTTGGAACAATCAGCATTGGTCTCGGAATACTAATTTCTCTCTTCGGTAAGTATATTTCTCTCATATGTATTACATGTGCAAGCTATCTGATGATTGTACAAACGTTAACTAAAATATTATAAGAAATAAACGTTTACGTGTTAATGTAAGATACCCTACCTTTATGTAAGTTCCATTTTGAAACGAAGGAAAACGTATCATTTGCAAAGGTCGTTATTAGATATTGTAGAACGAATATGTTATCCTCTGAAACATGGAATGAGGGGTAAGAAAAATTGATAAAAAATTGCGTTCAGCGATATAATTTGATTGAGCTCTTTAAAGACAGGTGTTAGAAATACCGGCTGGAGCTAGTAACAATGCAAGTTTTATACTTATAAGCGCAACGTTAAGTAAGAATTCGAATCATACTTTCAAGTTTATTCTACGTTTCAGCAAATTACTAGGAAAAAGGAAATGAAAATATAAATGTTAGGAATTAAAATTATGACGAAAAGAGTACCGAGTTCTCCATCAATTTGGTCACATTCTATAGTTCAATCACTAATCGAGGTGCGGCTTACACGTTTTTCCTTGGCCGTAACCATGGCTACCAATGAGACGAAACTACAGTAAAATTACAGTCAAATATCATTGAACTTTATTGATGTGTAGTCTCTAATATATTCATAAGAATGATTTAGAAAACGTCACCGATAACGTAGTTAACTTGCGTGTCCAAGGCTTTCAATTGATTGATTCATCTACTGCCACACATGTAAATTTCTTTTAAGTAGCACGACAGTTTATGATGAGTTGTCTTGGTGCACAGAATTAATTTGTGTCAGTAGGCCAGTATTACCCATATGTCAAAGTCAACATTTAAATAAGTAACACAATGTGGTATATATTACTTACACAAATGTAAGTGCTTCGTATTTTTTGTGGAGGCTGAAATATGTTTATTTTCTCTGCGGAACTGGCACTAGTTCTTGTTTGAAGTTGAACTTTGGTTACATGTTCTAATTTTGTTTCGATAAGAGCAAGAATATTCACTTTTAATATCGCGAGTTTTACCTGTCACTGGTCAAATGGTAGAGGCAACGGGTAGATACATACTGCCTCTTTGTCTACCTTTCCGTTTACTTAAATTTACGTATTGTTTTCATCTCGGATCATTCGACACTTATGTAAATAAGACATGCAAGAAACGTAATTTTCTTCAGAGATTCCGTACCATGGCCCAAAAATGTACGAGTTTATTTCCATGTGACATAGAAACAGGATTGGCTATTGTTATCTTTTATCATCAAGGTTCAATTCAATTTAAGTCATTTTATTCACTCAGTGTGTACGTCAGTACATAAATATGAGGTACATATGAAGCATGATTGTTTTGATGGTACAAAAGTATACTTTTGTAGAGGACAACATTCGCATTTTCCTTAACTGATAGAAGTATGTTCTAACACATATTTTAAGCAATATTTCTGTGAATTATGAATTTACTGTTCGCAGTTAAATTGTGCTGAAACCTTTAATTGTACCGAGGATTAATTCCACACCCATTGCTTGTAATATAGCTGGATGAAATGCGTTATTTGCTTTAGTGGCAATGAAACATATTTTGTTTGTGTGGCCGTTGTTGCATGAATGAAAAATGTTTACTTTGACTTTCACTCGCTAGTCCGGTGGGACATGTTTGACGTGCGAGAATAAAAATGTCACATTAGTACCTTTTACTATCACTGAGCTATTTCATTATAGATCTTATACATTATTACCTATGAAATCTAAACCTATGATTGATATCATCACAGCTAAATATTATTTTCTTGTCCATTTCAGTATCGGTTTCAACAAATCGTAAGTACCTATATTCCTGATAGTTACCTAGGTTTCTTCTACAATTACAATTTTTGTTCTGACAGTACGGAACTATCAGTCCAAAAACAAAATAGAATATACCAAAACAGCAAATCGTAATTAGCAAATAACATATTCTAAAACGTGTTCTCGGTAATGTACAAAATCAAAAGTTAGACAGTGCTTTTATTATTTGAGTTTGGTTCTTCTGCCAGGGTAAAAATGACAAAACCAAAGTGAAACGGCACGATAGGCAACTAAAATATTCCAGTATGGTAAGTTCGTGAAAGATCATGCTAGTTATGTGCCATAATAAGACAATCACGAATAATTCAAATTTTTATTTCATTGACAAATACCCTTTTATGTATTTACACATTGAGAGAGTTTTAAACAATAGTTTCACAAAAATTTGTATATACCATTTCATAACAGCGTGTCACACCGCAGTCTTTATGGTTCATTTCGAATAAAGCCCACGGAAACAATGTGTGACAACGTGTCATTTGGTCAAAACATGCCATATTTTAATGCCATCATAGTAATTTTCAAAAGGTGTAAATTAGGGTTATTTCTATAAAGTGTAATTAAGCTTTATCATGAAAACGCACCCGAGCTATGTCAAGGCCATACTTTTACTTGTACTGAACTATACATTTTGTACATTGTATGACATAAACTTAAAACAAATTAAAGCTTCAGTTTTTATAGGCAAACGTTAAAACACTGCTCTAATTGAGGTCAAGATGAAACCACTAAGTGCTCAACTTCGCATGTTCTGTAAGGTTTCATGACGATGTTTTGTGCACACATAGCGTCTTAGCTTTAGGGTAAATACGAAACATGGGACGCTCAAAGATGCTACTTTGGGTTTCCGGATACTTCTTGTTCGGAACATAAGTTTATCATACGCAGAGGGAATTTCAAATCATTTTACACAAAGTTTTACCACAGCAACAGGATGTGTTGCATACAATAGTCAGTTCTCTAGCTTGTGGGAGTTGTGGAAGCTCTTCCTTTGTATCACTCTTTACGGATGTTCGTGAGTGTTTGTCATTAAGGAAATATGCAAGAACACGCCAACATTACCATGATCTGCAGCCTGGCTTAAATAAATACATAGTTGTTTCAATTTTTAATTAATACCACTTCCTTGAAAAGTGTAATATTTAATCATTCATACATACAACGTAAGTGTTGTCTTGCAGAACCATTAAGAATTCCGCCCATACATTCTTATAAATCGGTAGGGTCATACATGATTTGTACAATGTTCTTTTGTATGTTGTAATGAATGCTCGTCATTATTAGATTTTCATGACATTAGAAATACAGCACTGTCAATTAATTAGGAAGAGATCTTGTACTTATTATAATGAGTTGTCATGCAGCTCTGACATAACGGTACACTTATAATAATAATAATAATAATAATAATAATAATAATAATAATAATAATAATAATAATAATGATGATGTGATGATGATGATGATGATGATGATGATAATAATATACTTATTATTTTCAGAAGGTGGCTCTTTAGGACGACACATTAATACATTAGGCACAATACGTAGAAAATCTTATTTACATCGAGGTCTTTTTAAACATTTCTTTAAAACAAATTCAAAACAACGTATGAACAACACACTATGAATATATAATCCCAATGTGATAATTATTGCAATTTTCCTTTATTTTCAGACATCAATGGAACCAGTAAGTTATGTTATTTACTTGATATTTTGTTACCAAACCCTCACTTTTAGCCAATCTTTGTGATTTGAATAAGTTGCAAATACACCTGCATGTATACTATATTCTGAATAGACTTCTATAAGCAATGTGTTTCCGCCGAACATCTTACTACCTTTCAATTAATTATATAGGCACACCATGTACACAATCTGTGGTAGGATAATACATGATGGTGACATCTGATGAGTGTTTCCGTGTCATATTTCTGACAGTGTTATAGTGTGATTTTGACTGGTTTATGAACACAATCTATATCCGCAGCTTTTTTTAAATACGAAATAATGCAGAGTTTATATAAACGTTATTGTTTATTAATATTTTTGCACCTAATATTTTACGAGTTGTATATAAATTGATTGTCATGACACGAAGAACACATTAACACAGTTAGTACTAAGTAATCTTTGAACACATTAATTGTATGTCACGGTTTCTAGGTCTTATTTTGTAAACATGTATACAAATACATAGGGTAAGTATCTACATTTTAGCAAACGAAACTTTTTGAGGTTGAAGAAACATTGACTTATATTAGTGATTTAGAACAATATCTTTTGGTTAAATCCATGCTGTTCCTAGTTTATTTGCTAACACAGTATTAAGGTAGCGCCTGTCAAAATCTGTAATTTTAGTCACCAAATTTTCATACTTATCTATCATTTTATTATGTGTATAAAGTAATTAAAGTAGATCTATGTATTTCCGGAATGACTTTTCAATGTCTAAACAAATAGGGCAATAGGGGCTACTCCTGGCTGTAAGTCTGGTTAAAAAAATAAAGACACTTCAGAAATGTTATCAATTTACTGACCTATTTCTTTTTAAAGTAATGCGCACAGTTTTTTTATTATTTTGCTAGGTTTGTGAATAGATTTAGAAGCCCTTTCCAAAACTGTATAGGTTTGCATACTCTCTTAACATAATGAAAAAAAAATACTAAGTTAGACGCTACCTTAAGTGTATACGAAGAAAATAATAAAGTGGTGTTACATAATGGCACCACTGCTGCTCTGATTGACTTATTATATATCCCTCTTTTTACCAGGAATAAATCTTATGCTTCGGTTTTCTTTATTTTGAGAAAATTACTTATCACTTTTACTTTTCTTTTTGTTGTCATAGGTACACCAAGATTACTAGGTGAGTGCAACGTTATTTTTTTTTAGCTAC
Source organism: Saxidomus purpurata (assembly GCA_022818135.1). NCBI lineage: Eukaryota > Metazoa > Mollusca > Bivalvia > Venerida > Veneridae > Saxidomus > Saxidomus purpurata. Next base: position 22,247,245 of record JAFMSR010000010.1, on the reverse strand, counting down.
TTTCAAGTTTCAATCTTCGTGCCCATTTGGGCAAACGAATGGTGGTAATATTACAAATATGTGATGATATGGAACGTTTTACAAACATAAACACAAATTGATAACTTGACACAATGGGTGTAAATTATACAACTACAAGTTTTTTTTAAACAATTACAGAAAGGTTGTCGTACTTTATTCAATGTATATAATAGTAGTAGAAAATGACAGTGGTAATTCAATTGTAATATCTCCACTTATTCAGAACTGTATTATGCAACAATGTGCTTACAATATCTATTAGTGTACAACTTCCATTTTTATTCATAAGTTGATTAAACTGATTTATCAAGATAATATCAATAATTCTCATTTGATCCTAGCTAGAACAATTAATAAATAGTGAAACTCGTCACCAACTTCATTAAGTTTACAAAAGTACGGGTTATATTACATCTTTCAATACTACCAATACTATAAAATCTTCCATATTCGACAGTAACTTAATGGTTTACAAGTCTGAATTCTAAATATATACAAGATGTTCAGGTACATGTAATATCTTAAACTATCTTGGTTATCCAGATTCGAAAATTAATACATTTATAAGGGTTTTGTATGGTAGTACATCATTGCAGAAATTCAGAAACTGTGTTTTTGGATGTTTCTACCACATCAAAGTTTAAACCAATTTTCAAGCCCAGCAAGGGATAATTGAACATGATTGCCGTACTCTAAAACTAGGTCAATTTATTTTGTCATCTATCGGGTGCAATAATTCAGATGAAAAAATAAAAACACGACATTATCATCTTATACAATATAATCGACTTAAAATCATCTTCACTTAGGTTTCCAGAACGTTATTTTAAACTTTATCTCGCATACATGTAACTAGAGATAACTAATACTGACGTTGCAAAACAACATAAAATTTTAAATGAAATTCCTGAATGGCATACGCACTTTGAGCGGGAAAAAGTATCAAGTTTACAAAATAAGGAAAGACGCATTTTCACAACGACTTTTTTCATTTTGTTAGTTTATGGTTTTATTTATAGATTGTTTTAACAAACTTTTTAAACCACAAGAAACTATTTCTATTTATGAAAAATTGAAAATATAACTTTATGCCTTTATTTTATAAATTGACAAGATGGAAACTGGCATTTTCCGCCCGGTAAGTGTACTTTACATTGTGTCGGTTAGCTTGCGCTCCATCACAGAGAATACATAGCTTTTTTTTAGCTTGAGACACTAGATATATTGGCTTTATCAACGAGAGATACAGTTTTCTCACCTATGAGATACATATTTCCGCGCATTTACCAATGTGAGATAAACTTATCTCACATCGCTTATCTCACATCGCTGCCGGACTATTTTTACGTTAATTGTAAGCAGACATAAAAATCGAAAAATGACTGTAAAACTGTTATTTTTGAAATAAACATAGGGCTGTTGGTATTCATTTTCTTAGTTAGATCATTTTCTATCCATCTATAGCTGTTTTGAAGTAAAATTCGAGAAAAAGTTGATTTTCATTTTTTCATCCCCATCCTGTATTTGCACTTGTGTGAAAATGCGATTTAAACGGTGAGAAAATAAATCTACCATGTCCATTGAGTTGTGGATAAGGAAATCCCACCCGAGGGTTGAGATACGTCCAAAAACGAGGCTCTGCCGAGTTTTTTGGACGTAACTCAACCCGAGGGTGGGATTTCCTTATCCACAACTTATGAACATGTTAGATTATTAAAGTTTCTTATATGAGCACGAGGTTCAGATCGAAATATCCGTCACTGATAGAGACAGAGCCTCGTTCCCGCCAAAACAGTTACCCGAAGTGACGGATATTTCCATCTGAACCAAGTATCTCATGGAAGAAACTTTTTCTTGCATACCGTCTTGCACTTTCAAATAGATATTTAAAAACAAACTTATCGAAATAATGCATTTTAATATAAAAACAAACGTTCTTTAGATGCTATGTTTGGGAAAGTGTCGTCACATTGTTTATAACGTTACGTCACAAGTAATTCACGTAAGTCGTCTTACACTGGGGGATGTAAGATGAGATTTTCCAGCACTGGTAAAAACTGCAGATATCCCCATCTGGTATGCAAGAATCACTTTATCTTAACTTTTGAAAAATCAAGTTGACCAAGAAAAAAACGAACACGTTTTTAGTGCTGGTTCCCCACAGTCTAAATTTCCGGAGCGTGCATTGGTTCCAATCAGTGGTTAACGTCATCGTATGCCTCCTTAGTCTATTCTAGCATAAAATGTGCTGTTTTTGCCCATTTTGCCGGTGTTTTAACAGGAGAAAAAACGTGTGTTAACGGGGAGATTCACGCGCCGTTATAACCCGTTTTCATTTATGCGCAGTACAGGGCCATTGTAAACAATGGACCTGTCTTCCAAGTCTTACATCATGTACGGCGTCAACAGTGCCGGGCTTAAAAACCGCTGGTGACGTCATAAATATGACGTAAACAACACGGACGTTGTCCCGCGCATTATTGAACGTCGTACCAGTAAGAGCGTTTCATTTTTATTTCTATGATTTTTTATGTTATTTATGCTAGAATAGCGCTAACGAACGTTTATTCGTGTTATAACACCTGCAGAAACCCTCGGGATATGTTGGTGCCCTCGCCCTAACGGGCTCGGGCACCAACCATCCCTCGGGTTTCTGCAGATGTTATAACACGAAAAAACGTGCGTTAACCCTACAATCTAACAAAATGTGTGTCACTTGCGGTCTAGATTTCTTAGTAACAATTAAGTAGAAAATAAGTATATTCATTCAGTGTCACTCTAATGATGTTTATCAAAAACGAAGTACAGATTATGGTGTCAGATGGGTTCAGTTTATATTTTACATTTGACTCGCCGCATTGTTGTAGTAAATTGTAATGGTGACATATTTTGTCAGCTGACGAACAACACTACGTACATTAGTATATTACCCCACTGTCACTTACTCCATATGGCCTGTCACCAATCCCTCAGTCAGGAATATTTTACTTCTTTATTTTATCATATTCGTGAGGTCGAAACGAATTCAACATTAAGAAATTGTCTTAAATTAGCAAACCACCCCCTCGAATAGGGACACACTGAGTACTTTATTTAAATTTTTACACCTTCTCATTATATGTTTGAATTTTATTAAAATATTAAGGTCATCTGTTTCAAAGAGGGCAGTACAAAATGGAAGCGGTGTAATAATAGTCTAGTTCATAACATAAATGTGCTTTTAGTTTGGTATTTGAGGTTTTACAGAAGAAAAAAGAACGGCGGAATATCGTTTTATTTCTTTATTTCATAAGGCATATCCAAAAGCAGTTTTAAGCAAAAGTAGGTTACTTAGAACAATCTCTCTTATCTATAACAACTTTAATTCAATTATACTGTAAATGAAAATAGGAACACCATGAAACATGTTTGTTGAACTGACTCAGATAAAAACGCACGCGTACGATTTATACTTTATTGTTTTGGTTTTCAGGTTTTATTATTCCTGGAGAAAATGGTGCCCGTCCTAGACTTCAACTGATTCCAGGTACTTTTGTCCGTTTATATTGTTGTTATCCGTCTATATACATTGATATCGCACGTTGTAAATATTGACACCGTAGCTGTTTACTTGCCTTTAGTTTTCGCATCTTCTTTCTAGTGTCTGCTTGGCATTAAAGCGAAAATAAGTATGGAGACTTTATTTGAATGTGGTATCTAGTAGATCCATCTTTGCACTATTTCAACGACTCAGAACAAACACAAACGTTAGTTCTTGCAAAGCTGAGATCAAATACAATGTATTTGAACGTACGCAAATCTTTCTGTGACTTCTTTCGGTTTATCTATTGATGTCTCAATCATTTATTTTCTCCCACTGATGAGATGTTTTTAAAACAAAAAATGAAAGGTATAATTGCTATAACATATTTGTATTAAATAACAATAGAAAGTATAGGAGGTTAGTGAGATAGTGGCAACATGCTACAAATGTATTACTATTTATTTCTCTCCTGCATTATTCTTAACTTTATACAGTACATTTCTTTGCCAGCGAAATTTACACACGAATTATTGCAGACCGCTAATATAATTAGTTTGCCGCATTATAAACTGACTGCTCAATTGTCTCCCTGACAGGTGCGCAGCGTTTTCTTGGACAAGGCCGACGCGTTGCAGCAGCGCCGCTCTCTCGCTTGAGAGACATTGGAGGTAAAGGTTTTCCATATGCTTAGGAGCTGAATGTCGCATACAGCAGTGTTTCCATGTAAATGTTGCTTTTACAGAGAGAAAATGCTACTAGCATATGCAAGCGCTGTGACAAACTGTTTGGTAATGCTAGACAAAGAGAAATAGAAATTGTTTCGTGTAATCTGTAAAGAATCAGTCTTAGACCCAATTGGCGAGGGGGCGTGAATATATCACGAAGGCTAAGCAGCTGCCAAATAAAACTTGAGCTAAATGGCTTTAACCTTCTGAAATCATTAGCATTGTGTATTGCTCTGCAAAAATGTTAATACTGTTTCCGTAATCAAATAATATGCTAATTTGTTCGTGGTAAAAAGCCGTTTTTGTGGAAGTACAAACAGACATATTGCATTGTTAAAATGCAAAACTAAGCTCTCATATTGAATAGGCTTACTTAGGTTACATAGATATAGTTCTACTGGAATAGTGATTAAGGCCTTTAAGCATAGTTTTGAAAAAAAGGAAGCTTTTCTTTCGACAAAACAGCAGTAGATTGGTATATGATAACTTCTTACTGAGTAACTATTAGTTGAATACATGTACTAGTGAACGAGAAGTGTCTATCAGGGATAAAGTAAATACATGCACGTTTCCAGTGGTTGCTTGTCCTAAGAAGCCACACATTTTATATTGGATGTTTGAATAGGAGACTGGCTGTTATGCAGCATCACTCATATAATAACTTTGTGTCAGAAAACCATAGATGTTTCTGTTTATTTAAGTCCATTACTATGAAATCAAATTTTTGATACTTATCAATTGAAGTTTAGCGAGCAGACAACATACACTGATTGAAGCAGGCACAACACAGATCTAGGCAATGCTGTTATAAACGCTGCAATGCTGATATTTATTTTCAGCGTTCATTTTAAGGAGAACGGCAAGTTTGCAAATTGCGACTAATAGAATAGTTCAGATTCCTTCCAACATTTGATAATGCATTATTATACAATGCACCAATCATATATTGCCGATATTGTCACTTTGTTGCCTTTATGTTTTTTGTAACTGATGCACATAAATGTGAATAAATCATGAATGCTTACTTAAACGTCAGTAGCATAGATTGTACCACTTTGCAAACAGACACAGTCAGAGTTTTCAAGAAACAGCTCAAACTCGTAAAATTGTAATACATGATCCAATTCGTCAAAGTCGTGTGCATCTATAACAAGTTTGCAAGACATGAACAACATATACTGAGTTTTACATTGCCGAAAATTCGGCTACTATGTTAAATCAAAAACTGCTAAACAATTAAAGTGGAACACAGGGTACACTGTTTCAAGCAATTTTTCAGCATGCACGATGTCCGTCTTATTTCAGTGGAAGGTTTACCAACAGCGGTGAGAAGCTCCATACGATCTGTACCATTTAATGCTCGATCCGTAGTGGATGCTGTGCGACGAGTAAATCCGACCTCACAGAACGGTATGTCCTCTAAACAATATATCTAAATTGATAAGTAACCAGATACGTTTTCGAAGTTTCATAAAGCTTTTACTATCCCTCTCTGTTTTTCCCGATAATTGAAATGGCTTGATACAGTGCTTAACATCCATGTTTTTTCAATTTCCACCTATATCTGTCTCGTTTTATTAAGTGACTTCTTTGACAACCATATTCACCATCTCTGTTTCGTTTGTTCTTGTCTTGCTATCATACAGTATAAGACAGGATAACTCTTCATAGTATTTATTAAAATATAAGTTAAATTCTATTATATTTTACTAATTTGATAACATTTTTTGATAACGTAAAATGATACAAGTAGAAGGTTCTATCAAAACATTTTAAAGTCAATCTTAAAAATTCTGTCCCCAGACATCTTTGCCTCATGGATTTGCGCTGTTGCTTGTTTAACATCCACGAACAATTGACTGAACTTTGAAATTATTGAATTTTAAAAATCGAAGTAAAATGAAACGGATATTTTTCATCATTTTATGTTAAAAAAAGACTTAAAATTTAAGTTTCGTTGTTTTTGCTTTTCAGGGGCTGCAAGTAGTAACGGACAAAGACGTCAGGCAAACGTGATGCTGGTCCGACCTACCTCAAGGGCTGCAAATTGTATGTTTACAACCATAGATAAAATTCTGCTTAATTACACAATGTCAGCAATTACCGACATGTCCTGGTTAAATTACTAAGTACGACACTTCATAAGATTGCTGCTGCTTCAACATTTATCATTAAATCTTGTTCTGACTATGTTGTTGATGTTGTTAGCCTGTTACTCCACATCCGTGATGGAAGTTGGAGGTCTAAGTTTAGGATCCCGGTACGGTTCGTTACTATGGCGGGTTGGTGAGCCACAATCGACTTAGATTATAGTTGCCGTTACCTGCCAATTGGTTGTCATTAATAGAATAGGAATTAGGGAATAGAGGTGCTAAAAGGGCAAGTGTATCATAGTCAAAAATTGCTTGTCTTTTATTACGCATTAAATAACCACTTTAATGTATAAAACAATCTCCTCTGTTTTACCTTTATATTGATTCTCACTAGTTTGTACCTTTACTTTCATACAATTTTTTCTTTTCAGTATATTATAGTAAATTCCCATAGACATAATGTAGTATGTCAGAAGCTGTAATGTAAATATACGAAAACCTGAAAAGTTAAAATATGATCCTTTTTTCCTCAGCCGCCGGTTTGACGCCAGATGTCTTACAACAGATTCGTCGTGCTGTACAGAGAAGAGGTCCTGCTATGGGTCCTACTCGAGGTTCACCTGGCAGCGCTAGAAGAATGTCAAGTTCCAGTAGTAGTTCTTCCTCATCTTCTTCCTCATCATCAGCATCATCGTCATCATCCAGAAATGCTACTGTAGGAAGTACACGACCAGCGAGGCCAAGGAGCAGGGAAGAATTGATAGCGACAATACGGCGGAGGATGAATGCTGCACGACGCGGAGGCCAAGGTAAGTTTTGCTAACAACTGTAAACTGATGACAAGCTGTATTTTTGGTGCAGTCGTAAGGGCCTTGCTTTTCACTATAACGAGGCGTCTCTAACGCTAAAATATGGCAATATTAAATTGAAAGGTCGAGGAAAACAGATGTGTGTGTAAGGCCTTAATTATATTAAACTGCGTGCAAAAGTTACCGCTTTACATGTTAGTGGTGACGGGTTATTAGGCTGTAGGTTAGTTACATATTAACGAACAATCTTGTTCTTTGTTCGTGTAGTATAATGTTTTGTCACCTAAATGTTAGCCAACGTGTATGACGAAAAGACGAAGATTTATCAAAGAAGTTTAATCAATTTTAATTTCGTGTGCATTGCTCACATTTTTAGGAAGAGGAATACCATCGCGTGTCGACGAAGCCATCCTGCAAACAGGTGTCCGTCCCGCTGTAACAGCTTCTACCAGTCAGTCTGCATCTTCTTCATCATCAAGTTCGAGTTCTGCTGCTTCATCAGATACCTCATCAACTGTAGTAAATGAAGGACCTGGATCATTAAGACAAAATAGTTTGAGCTCTTCGTCAAGTTCATCTTCCTCATCTTCATCATCTTCTTCATCATCATTGTCGTCGTCTACTGGTACAACACTTTTCTGTGCATCATACATTGTTGTATATATTTCTTTAGCTTAATATGTTTCATTCTTTAACACATTTAGATTTATATTCAATAAGCGTTTCTTATATTATCTATTGAAGGTATCGATGCAGCGTCTTCTTCCAGTGGAGCAATTGGTGCAGACAGACCTGGTGCAGTCACACTGGTTGGTGAGACTGGAATTCCAGCGGTTCCGATTGTTCCAGCCGGCACAGGCACCGTAATTGCAGCACCGGGAGTAAACGTAAAACCTTTTATACCAGCTCCTACTTTGATTGCTGAAACGCAGCCAGCAAGGGTTGAAGCTGGGCCGGCTTTTGTTGACACGCGATTCGTGACAAATGCAGCAGGTGAGTTTTTTGGATGATTAGATGATGATCATTTGATAATTATTTTCGAAAATCAGAAAATTCTTTGCGTGGACAGTTTAAAGTTTGTTATTGCTTTGGAGGTGCTTTGGAGGTGCGGTGATGTAAGTATATCATCAAAGGATTTGAGTCCTGTTAGAACCTTATTGTCTGAAGCATGTACATTTCTTCAACGTTCAGGCACTGGTTCAATTAGCGTAGGTGGGTTTAGATGACTGATATGTACAACTGTATGCAGTCCATAAAACATAAAAAAACTATTACATTATTTTTTATATATTTGCCATGTGCTTTGGTCCTGTCAATTTACATGTATTAAAAACTATTGTACACGCTTGTTTTGGACTTCTTATAAATTTGGTACGGAAATTGCAATATTATGATTTATTGACATGTTCAATTTATCTCAGCCTTGTAATTAAGTTTGTACATCACACTTTAACATTTACAAAACATATATATTTACGTACAGACATCGTTCCGACCGTACCAGCAGTACCGAATGTACCTGCCATGCAGCCAGACATAGCAGTTGTACCCTCAGTTTCGACGCAGGCCTTTGATTCAATCGTTCAGCCTGGACCTGTATTTACATCTGCAAGTGGAACTTCTCTCACAGGAAATATGAATGTGGCATCAAATGTAGATATTACCGCTCCGACATTTGACACAGGACCCACATTTCAGGTGATACTAGTATTTTCATAGAACAAGGACAGATAAGCTTCATTTACGGCATTCACAGTTAATCATTAAAATAATAAAATACCTGTCAAATTTGACTTCGGATGAAATCAAAGCAATTTTGGGATGAGTTAATGCCCTTTTTGACGTTTGTTTTTGCAAAATGTTTTCTGGATTATAACGTTTGATACGGTATATGGTTTAGTGAAAGTTACGATAGATCTCTGATTTAAATAATTATAGGTCATATTCAATTCTAATTAGAATATTCTAAAACATTTTATAGTATGATCCTGTCTGTCTGTGTATTTGAAAACACGTAATATATTCATAAAACTCAGTTCTGTTTCCATTTCGATCCACAAAATTTTGTCGAGTTACAATTTTCATCCGATGCTTTGCAAAATAGTGGGTTTCAATCAATAACCATTGAAAAGTGAAAGTATCTTATGGGCAACTCTTGCTTTGGCTATTATCCACTGATTCGGCTACTTCTGATGGTGGCCTCTTACCATATTTAGTTTGACAAATTGCATTTAAGAAACTTCAGCGTCATAGGTCAAGGTTATAAGAGATACCGTACAGCTATTTTTTCTTTGCATCATATTTTATTGTCTATCCTTGTAGGCAATACATTCACGTTCTTTGATTACTTGTGATTTTGTTACATTTTTATTCTCCGACAATTTAGAGAATAATCAGAAACTGCTTGTGATTAATTTTGGACAATTGCTCAGGGAAGATATTGAAGTTCCTTTAATGTGCAAATGTTTATATATATATAACTTGTAATATAAGGATTTAAAACTGATAAATGATCATATGTAACTCAATGTATTTTTGTTTGAATGGTTTCATTAAAAATGTTTTTTTTTTAATTCAGGTTGTCAACGAAGTACTACCGCCATTGTCAGCTAACCCAGCGGCATCAGGTATAGGTGTGGCAAGTAACGCAGGAATACAAGTAGAAGGAGTAGTACCACTCTCGGGACCAGGTGAAATAATGTCCTTTTCAGTGTTTCTTTGCTTTTTATCGTTCATTTACATTCGGCAAAAAAACTTCTTTTTCACACACTTTCATTTCACAAAACACTTCCATTTCTCACACTTCCATTTCACAAAACACTTCCATTTCACGAAACCCTTCCATTTCACAAAATAAACAATGAGATGTTGAATACACGACGGTTCAAGGCTCTTGATTGAAAGGCAGAACAACTTTTCTGTCACATTGTTATCTTAACTTGGTTCTTAAACTTTGCTGTTTGTTTTCTTAACAAATACGTAAATGAAAAAAAGATAGGCCTACTTATGTGTAAAGTTGTTTGATCGGCTTTCCATGTGCTAATAATGTGCTGACCATGTGCTGACCATATGTTAACCATGTGATTTATGTTTGCATGCTTACGGTAACCCTTGCTTTTTGTCAGAATAATTTGTTATTATTGGGCGATGAAAGGTCAATCCGGATGTAGACTACTAAAATATTAGTTTTGCAAAATGCTATTATGTAGTAAGCTTTCTAATTTCGAAACCTTGTTAAACCACTTTGCAGAGGAAGTATTTTTGCCCCCCAGTTTGACAATAAATTGCGCGTAAACCTCAGAATGTATGAAAATTGTCTTTGCTTTTCATTACGCATTTTTCAAATTTCTATATTTCACATAAAATATTGGCATGAAATTATATATCAGAAGGTAGAGCATTTTTGCTTATGAGCATATTAAGGTTAAGGTCAATGACTCGCTTATAATAGTGAAAAAAGACTTCTTTTCTAAATACAATTTCCGATGTAAAACTTCAACCACACTTTGCCATCTACATGACATTTAGTCAGTAAAATTAAAACCTTAAACATATATAAAGATTCAGATTGCATTTGAAATACTTTTTAAATCAAGGTCGAGGTCTTACATGAATGTCAAATATCAAAATGTTATTATTTTACATCATTATAAAATGTGTATTTTGGACGCGTTTTTGACATGTTTTGGATTTGCAGTGGGAATCTTGATAGTGTACGGAATGGGGTTGTAGTCTTAAGGGTATAATTATACAAATGCTTATCCTCAAAGAAGACCTGATGTCATGGCGTGACAAATGCCCTTTGTTCTCCTTTAAACTTCCACTGCTGATCAAATATATGAGGTTTTTTATACATAGTCCTTTAACTGTGATCGACATTTTATTTCAAGATTTGGTTGGTACACCCCGAGAGTTCACAGCCGCAGGGGCAATCGATATCGCTGGCCCAACTGTTGGAAGTATCGAAAACTTTGGCTCATCCAGTGAGTATTCATTTCAGTATGGGCCTTATATCTATTTTCTATATGATGCATTTTTTTACATATCTAATGCATACCCAGAATTGAACATACTGCGTAAGATTCGAAAACTTCAACTTGTATTATATAATGATTAGTATTATTACCATAGGCTTTTATGAAAGTTGTAGATTATAGATTGAAATGTAAATTATATACTAGCTTAGATATTTCTTATTTGGGCTAATTAGTCAGACCTCTCAGACATCCTTTTGTCATAGTTAGAATAAGTCAGGACCTTACATAGAGCTTTATGTATATATATATATGTACATGACTGAGTATATCTTACTTAATTTCAGACATCAACATGCAGTTTGGCAATACCGGTCCTAATATGGACGGGAATGTTATGCTTGGCAACGGTGGCACAGGTAGTTCACAAGCTATTGTTAACGCGAACAATGCAGCATTCCCTGGAATATTAGATGCCACTGCGGTCGCACCCGCTACTTCGTCATCTATTTTAGCCCCTGCTTCCAATTTCGCATCCGATATTTCGGCTTCGAATGTTATATTCCCAAATGTAGCAGGAGCAGGTATAATGGCTGAAGCTGCAGTGCCAAGCGTAGGATTTTCTAGTGAAATACCACCTTATCAGACACAGTCTTCAGGAGTTGTCAATACTGTTGTTGATCCAACAATCACCGGTACTGGAAATTCAGCAAATCTTGACTGGGGATTAGGATCAAATTCTGGTTCCTCTAATTTAGATATGACTGGTATAAATACTGGATTCGATATGATAAATACACCGACGCCAATAACACCCGGAAGTTTTGATAACATTAGAACAGAAACATTTGGAACAGCGAACAATGCAGTGAATGATGCAGCAGCATTCGGTGTAGGCAGAAGAACAGCATTTACAGGAAATGAGGGACGAAATCTGATAGTAGATACTGTAAGTCAGTCAGTAGCAGGCAGCCAGATAGATGGCCCAGTAGCATTTGGTAAGTACATAAGCCTTTTAATTGCAACAGTCAATCATGTACGTGACCACAAGATAAGTTGTTGTAAACTAGTAATTCTTTCAGTTAAATATTTAAGTTTAATGTTTATAAACTTATATTTGATTAATTGTCAAGTTGTTTTGTTTTTATTAATTTACCAGATATTTATTATCAAAATAATCTACTAATACTGGAATGCTAGCAATATATGCATTATATTTATATAGTCGCTTAGCACTGCTTTCACTCGCATTACTATTATAGTGCTATCTAACTGCGCTTACTAAATCTACCAATTAACAAATATAATATCTCGTCTTGACCAGTATCAAGATAACTATGCTTATAATTACTTTCATGCAGACTACGCTTTTGCTATTTATAAGGGCTGCTTATAACATAGCTTGCAACCAGGGCACAAAAGATGCACGTTCATTATGTGGTTTTGTAAGACAAGTCATAGCACATAAAAAGTTCATGTTTAATGTAAAGGCGATGACCTTAGTAATTGAGAAACACGAAATACGTGTCGGTGACTTGATCGAGCATGCGGTTTTTGCATAATTAAAACGTTGTTAGTTAACGTTTATCCGCCCTTTCTGCCAGACAAAACGCTGCAAACATGATAAGCGATATAACTTTAAAGTCCATTCATTAATAAGCATTCAATTTGCCGATACTGTTTGCTCTGTAATGCAGACTGCAGAGAGGCACCAGAGGTATCGCAATTAGACGCAACGCGGCGCAATCGAATAAACCAAATCTTTTTTCTACCGATAGACGTTCTTCAGAAATGTTTTCAATCAAAGGATGTGTATAATAAATGGTCAGTGAGTTTAAACTCGTTTAACAGAGAGAGGGCTAAATGCTCTTGCTCTTGTTGGGACGATGGTAAGCATGTCTTTGACCTTAATTATACAAATGTTCTTCATTTGTTTTGATGGTGACACTTATCTTTAAGTTCTGTCATGATATAGTTCTAAGGCGATGCTTTCATAAGGACTTTCCTTATTTACTGTACCCACCATCATTATAATAGTGACATGTTATGAAGGGTCGTTTGAAAAGAAATGTGCTTTATAAGTAATTACTTTAAAACAATATAAAAAATTATACGCAGTTTTTCAACTAATCTCAGATAAATACAAAAAATGTACTCGGATCAAGTGAAATATAGATTTCCCGTGATAAGAAATAAACAGGAACATAATGATTATTATTTTGCTGCAGAACCTCTTAGATTAAAAAACACACACATTCATTTTAAGCAAGATTAAGCTTGGTTAAATTCAATGAGAGTATGTAAGAGAAATTACGAAGCTAAAAGTTCTGAAGTTGCCGCTTGACTTTCACTTTTCATTGTTACTATAACAGTTTGCACTATTTGTGCTATTACTTTTTTGTCAACAAGTTTGTTATCTAACAAATGTGTTGTTCTGCTTTGTCCATACTCTTGAAATAGTAAGTGCTGCTTTATATGTAAATATAACACGCAGTTTTTTTTCTGAACATATTGTGATTATATTTTGTCCATACTTTTAAAATAGTAAGTGCTGCTTTATATGTAAATATAACACGCAGTTTTTTTTCTGAACATATTGTGATTATATTTTGTCCATACTTTTAAAATAGTAAGGCGCTTTATATGTAAATATAATACGCAGTTTTTTCTGAACATATTGTGATTATATTTTGTCCATACTTTTAAAATAGTAAGTGCTGCTTTATATGTAAATATAATACGCAGTTTTTTCTGAACATATTGTGATTATATTTTTGTTTTGTCTTATACATGTTATTGCAAACTTTCAGAAACTTAACATTTCCAGACACTTAACTATGCTTGAATTATGAGTTATACAGCATTATCGTACCATAATATACAACGAACTATTTAATATGCCTTCTGTCGTGTAACGAATGAGTGACTTATTCAGATTTATCTTACGTATGGAAGTAAACTGAAGTTATTTTTGGCAATTGTTGCTGCAGCCGTAATTTTCATTACTCATTTGTATTATTTATTGGTAGATTCCAAGACTAATGTTGACTTATCTAAGAGGCAAAGTACTATACCAGACCAAACTGCAATGAGAGCTGTTGTGGAGGAAGTGATAAAAGATTTATTGAAACAAAGATTGTTTGGAAATAAAACTCTCGGCACTATTCCAAATATAGGCAACATGGTTATATCAATGCTACAAAATCAAGGTAATTGTGTTGTACATTGTAATGTCAGTATTTATTTTGATTTTGGTGCACGTCAACGTTCAATAATTTTAATAGTATATTTCATTTACAAATTAAAATATTATCTGAATTTAGCTTGAACAACTTCTCGCTGCGAAATGATTTGTGATTTGTCTGTTATTTCCTTTTACAGACAAGTTAAATCGAAAGAAAAGGAAACATTTGTTTTAATTGTCTGATATATCGTGATAAACATGACCGAGAGACATACATAGTGTGCTTCTTTAAACAAAAGAAGAAGAAAGAAAAAGATTGCTCCAAAGCAGACTTGTGCATAAGAGCTCTCAGTGTTTATATTTTTATTTTTCTCCAATCTTCTTTAATATCCCGAATATTCAACTACCAATTTTGTAATTGCAAATTAACTTACAGGTATCTCGTTGAGTCCATCTGCTGCTCCTAAAGTAGTGTCAACTATGTCGGCGTTCCCAACAGCTACTGCAGCCCCAATAGTCAAGGCACAGGATAAAGTTACAACCAATCATTTCGACAGTATGCACAAAACACAATTTGCTGGCAGTGGTGGAACGGTTAAACCAGAGTTTTCAACTGTAGCGGATACATTATTTGCGCAGACAGGACCCACTACAATATTTCCGATAAATACACAAAACACATACCCCACTCCAACAATGGCAACTAGAAATACTTCAAATCGTATCATTGGTGACTGGACTGCTTCGAGTACGAGATCTGTGAACCAAACAGGCGTTGAATTCACCAATATCAATAAACTTCCAGAGATTTCAGCACCTGATATTCCTCCTGCACCTGTGTTTGCTCAGGAGTCTTCAAAGGCTGCTGTGGTTAATTTTCCACCAACAAGTACAGTGTCAAGTATGGAATATATTCAGAATGCAGTCACACACAGAGATAGTAACAACAACACGACGATCTCCAACAGCACAAGTTCTCCAGGTAAAAGCAGCCAAGAATATACTGTTCTGCCTTACGTGGTGTCTACCAAACCTATCAAATTTGCAAATCCTATGCCACCGCATGGTAAACAGGCTGATGTAATAAATCAAGCAAATGATAAGGCAGCTGGAAAACAAAGTCTGTCTAAATTACTTTCCAAAATGATTGGTGCAAATGTAACTGTTATGGATTTCTTAGATTTTCATAATCTTTTACACAAACATGAGCATCGTGCAATCACAACGCCCAGTTTAACGACTAATTCGCCATTAAACCATTTGCTACGTGATAAAGTTATAGCTAAATTAATTCAAAGGTTAACGGGTGGAAATGTTATAGTTATTGATAAAAGTCATTTTCACAATGCAAAAATAAATCAAACACCTTTAACAGATCCACCTAAACTGGTAGGCAGCACCACAGGACACTTTCAATTATTTCCTGCACTTGAAAAACCAGCGCCATCAGCTTTGTTACCAACCGCTCCTAGCATTGCAGAAGTGAATCAATCCAGCGTGCCAATGGCTATTGCTAGTTTGAGCAATTCTTCTTTAATTAATTCAAATAAAACTGCTACTCCAAACAATAGCACTCATCAAACTACGCCAAGTTTAGTGCAAAATAAAACAGAGCTAATTCAATACCAGTTAAATGCAACTACAGCGGCGCCTGTCTATAATATAAGCTCTACCCCCGGACCGGCTAATGCAACTACAACAATTGCCGTTGCTAGTTCAACTGCAATGATGGACTTTAGCAATGCAACTGCTACAGTGCCAATAGACATGTCGACACAAATGAGCGGCTCCACGACTATGGACCCGGACGCAGCGGCCGACTTGCTCGAGGCACAGGAAGAAGCTGCGATGCTTGCTGCTGAAGCAGCTGAGTACGCCGCTGCCGAGGGGGCACCGTAACAAATGCAAGCTTTATTTATACTGCATAATAAACATATCCACATATGTTAAAGTAGGTGTGACCGAAATGGCATTAATATTTTCATAGAGTATACGGACAAACATGTCAAACGCCCACATAATTATTATATCTTAATATAGTACAGAAGAACAGAACATATAGTTTATTAAAATTAAGCATATACAGCTTATCTTCTATTATATAACATCAATTTAATGTAAGATAATATCTTATTTGACAAAATTTCTTCTTTTTTTCACGTAATTAACAACATAATTAGTTGTTTTCCTTTATTTCCCAGAAACTGATGTTGGATTGTTTCGGCCATTTGCATAAATATATGTATCAATGTATGTATTCATAGTTTCATATATATGGTAATTTTACTTCTTAGAAATTAGTATCCTTTACTGTGACAATTGAAGTCAATAAATTTAGAATCCTATGTAAGACTGCTTTACCATTTCGGTTGCACCTACTGGTTCTTTTCTTCAAACCAATGTAGTATTTATTTTCTTGAAGATTGTATAACTATTTATAAAATATGTTTGAAAATGTTAAATTTGCAGATGATTTTTCAAGTTTGCTTGAAACAAAGTTTTTTGGTATCTCCTAATTACTTAGCAAGTGTTAAAATTTTCATCAAAATTATAACTTGAACCTTTAACTAATACTATTTCACCACAAAGAGGTGGCTGACTGTCGTTTATTTGCATCGAGGACGTCAAGTTACACCATTGCATAAACACCGAAGGTGTTTATGTTAAAATAGGTGAAAACGATAGTCAAACTCGATGAAATGGGAAAAAAACTCATTCAATCTTAATACAACTTACTAGATAAAGACATTCGTTTTAAACTATTTAGGATCACTTACCCGGATTCTATTTTAAATTTCGTCGCGCATTAATTTGGTGTCCTAACGCCAAACTCATTAGCATAAGCAAATGGCCGACAGCATCCAGCTGCTAGAACGAAATTTTGGACATATCCAAGTTTTCAACCCGAGGGTGGGATTTCCATCCACAACTCAATGGATATGGTAGATTTATTTTCTCACCGTTTGAACGCATTTTCACACAAGAAGAAGAAATAAGGTGAATACAGGATGGGGATAAAAAAGAAAACAACTTTTTCTCGAAATTGCTTTAAAACTGCTATAGATGGATAGAAAAGATCTAACTAAGAAAAGAATACCCATAACCCTAGTTTATTTCAAAAAAAAAATTTTACAGCCATTTTTCGATTTTTTGTGATGCGCTGGCTGCTCATAATAAACGTAGCGACGAGAATAAGCGGTGAAGGATAAGGTTATCTATCACCAGAAAGCGCTGAAAACACTATTCCTTTTACTTCCAAAGTGTTTTTGTTTGGTGACATGCCCTGAATCCGTTTTTTATGAATGAAAAAGTAGCACGTCATGAATATTAATGAGAAGCTATGAATACGTACCTGCGTTCATCGTGTTATGAACAGCGGGCGCTGGGGCAGAAATAACCAATCAGAAAAGAGGATTTGTGTGAAATGATTACAAGTTGTAATTATTCTATCATAGTGTTATATACACACTTTTTATCACAAGTATCTCTTGCAGCAGTGTTGTTACTTGTTTCAATAAAATCTTTTTACACACAAGCTTACATTTTATTGCTTAAAGGTTAATCATTTTTCTTTATATTTTTCAATGGTAGATAATTTGAGTCAGTGGAATATTGTTTTTGACGCCATATCTTCGTTGGCAACAGGCGAAAAATCAAAAGTTTCAGTAGGTCTAACAACGCGCCATACGCACGAAAATTCCTCGAAAAGTGTGCAGTTTACAGAGATATTTGCGGCAAGTGAAAAGCTAGCGCGTCTTAAAAACCTGCATATTACTAATAAAACACTGCTCGTGTTATATTTCACGGCAAGCGGTAAACAACAAAGACATTTAGAGTGAAAGGAACGTGCAATGTGTGGATAAATCTACCACTGGAAAGTAAGGGCAAGCAATCTAAAGATCACTTAGATCTGCTTAGGATAAAAAGTGAAAGTAATGTTATTTACTGATAGAACTGCAGCTTTAAAATCAAAACATAATTCATAGAAAAAAATGATTATGATTCATAAATAACTGGTATGCAATGCAGAAAAACCACAAACGCAAAGGCATGCCATATTTGCAACTACTGGCCGAAAAAACTAATGCAATACTTTTGCAGATGAAATTAAGCGTGCTTTTAATGATATAGTTGCGGTAAAAAAAGGCAATACAGGTTTATAAAAAAAGAAATTTCGTAAACCGCACCTATATACCCAGCTTCGGGTTTAAGCAACTATGCAACAAATGAGAAGCAAATAGTGATTGTAGAGAGATCGGTTTCCGGTAATAAGTACATTTGGTGTAATGGCAAGCTATTACTAGAACAGCCAGCAAGGGAATGATACGTGTGAAACATTGATAGATATGCTGCGGAATATTGTTTTGGACGGCTGCGAATAAAACAAGCGTAACATATGGACATATTTGAGCACTGCGAACGGATCTACTGCAGCCAAGGTGTAACTGTTTGGATATGTATCCGTTGAGGTGCAATGCATATACATAATTTTAAAAGACTAACGAAATAAATAACATTCTCATCTCATTTAAAGGTATTGGCGAGTTCTCAAGTTTCTTCGTGGATAATGCAAACAGAAACAGCAACAACTCATTTCTTACTGACTTTGTAGCTGTCACAGTGAACGCAACTGCGGAAAGTTCAAATCTTGACAAGATAAATTTTGTATCTGCTTTCGATAGCATCGGTACAGAACAAATCACTGGAAGTCATGCAATCCGAGATAAAGCAATGCCAGAGATACACTTTTTCAAGGATAATATTTCAAATACTTCAGGTCAGCGTAATGATATTTTTGGACATGAAAACATGTTAAATTTCAACAACACTGGTCTTACCCAAGAAAGTAACCAACTATTTAGCAATAAAAGCGTAGCTAGTGATTCAGAAATATTTAGGTCAACAGATCACCTAAATAGAAGTTCAAGTGATACCTTTTACAACTATGAAATGAATTCAACAGATGTTGGATATGACTATCTGTCCGACAATTCCACATACAACAGAAGCGATTACTATGATTATTATTACTATGAAAGTTCTACATTACCAGATGTAAATGGAACATTTGTAAGCAACTCTTTAAGTAAGTCTGTTTCTGCATCAGCCAGCCCTACATTTCACGAAGAGTCAACTGTACAAAAATGGCGTAATGTGATCGTTAACAGTTCAACGAAACAAGCACCAAATCATCCCCCAGCAATAAAAGTGAAACGGAACAACAACACGTTTGCGGAAAATGGTAGAAATTTAAACGAAATCGGCTTAGATTCATCAAGTGTTGAGCGAAAAACGATAGCATTTAGATCCAAAATAACCAAAGAAACAAGTGGTAGAATTTTGCAGAAAATAGCAACAACTACTCCTGCATATCTTTCAGAAACGGGTAGTTCGTACATTCCTAATTCAAACTTAAGAGACATTTTTGATATTACTACTGTTGCTTCACCAATAGCACATCAGGCTTTTCAGTCTGGGTTATTAGCTTCGCAGTCGAAACGAGTTGCTGAAAGGACAAATATGATGTCTGAATTGGCGAATATAAACAATTCCTTTAATGGAAAATAAAACGAGTTATCTTAAAGTGTGAGTATAGTGCAGTGTGTGTACGTAAAGTGAATGTAAATGGTTGTGGAAAAGACAAACATTGAAACGGGTTTTTTTTATTCGAGGTGTGGTGAAATGAAATCTTTGTTTTTCAGTTTATATGCCTAAATTGTAAAGCATTGTCTTAAATGTCCGCTTCATATTCAAAATATGTTATGTACGTGGCAGCGATACGATTGATTGTATTTTTCACGGTTATTTATGTCATGTAGCAAAAGAAATATCACTGGCGATTGTAGCTTGATAAGCAGAAATGTCGTTAACGTACTGTCCATGCTTTTTGCCATCGTTTTAAACGCCAATTTATCGAATATAAGACGGTACGTCACGTTTTTATGGAACTGTTACCGCTTAAAATGTTCTTCGCACTTTTGCACAGTATCTATCAATAACTTTTGATGCTTTACCTTGTTCCATCCCTATATGGGAGATTCATTGGTCCTTGTTTTTTTGCATGCTGGAAAAGAGTATGTTGTAGTGAATTGTAATCAATATGTAAGCACAAATGTATTATGTTTTGTATACTTGTACATGTAGCTTTAGCAATATAATAGTATATTGACACTTATTTTTAAAATGAATTTGGAGGATTTCTTTTTAGAATCGTAATGGTAGATCATAGATACACTATCTTCAAATTGTTTGAGCTTAAATATTATAACATTAGTATGTTATAATTCAAACCCGAATTCAAAATACATGCATGCAAAATCTCTGGATTTTGATGTCGCGTAATGATATTGAGCATAAAATAGCTAAAAGCAAAATATAGGACACCGATTTATATAACTAGTAAAAAGGCAGTAGTTTGAAACTTTTACGAAATGAAAAGGAAATACTCCAATGTAGCTGTACAATCAATTAACATCAATTTATATATATTAAATCTTACTTACGGAATATTTACTGTACTCGTGTTAAGATACACGGTTAACACACTTATATTAACAGATCACAAAAAAGATTAAAGCAAGTAATTA
Source organism: Saxidomus purpurata (assembly GCA_022818135.1). Lineage (NCBI taxonomy): Eukaryota > Metazoa > Mollusca > Bivalvia > Venerida > Veneridae > Saxidomus > Saxidomus purpurata. Next base: position 22,226,329 of record JAFMSR010000010.1, on the reverse strand, counting down.
ACAATTATGAAGTAAAGAATGATCGAAAATGTTTTAAGACTACACTGAAATTGAGCAGCAATAAACTTTGACTGTATATATGTATATATCAAACGGTTTAATACATTGCAGATACATCAAGAGCTAGACAGGGAGTATCCATTCTTGCGAAAGATGGATTAAATGAACCCAAATTTAGAACCATAGCAGTTGAAAACAAATTATTCGATTTTGATAAAATGAAGAAAGATTCTGCCAGATCAGCCACTAGTACAATGATGAGGAATCAAATGTTTACTACAAATAATGTACCAGGGTTTGCCTCTTCCAGTGCTTCTATCACGCCAAGTGACACAAACCTTTTTACAGCACCTGGCCAGTTTGATCTTTCGAACAACGTTCAGTTAAATAGGAACCGAATGGACCCACTATCATCCAGCACAAACATTGTAAATGATCCGTTTCCTCCTTTTGGGTCCCAGACAACAAGAACTGATGATTTAACAGCTGAAACAACAAGGAACTTTGCAGGAATGTCATCTGGTAACGGCGGTCAACATGTTTCATCTCCACCTCAAACAAAGTTTCATGACCAAACATCGTTATTGGCAATGGTATCTGAACAAATTTCAAAACGTCAACAACCTTTAGCTACTGCACCTATAGGTATTCTTACAACGCGATTCACCAGGAGACCTTCCTTCTCTACCAGTAGAATGCCCTTCACTGGACCAGCATCAGCTTGGGATAAAGAACCTAAGCTTCCCAATAGTTTAGATATTAATATCCCAGCGCAACCAACGAGAGCATCGACTGTTGGTAAGGTGGATCTTCCGCCACCTCCAATAGATGTGCCAGGAACCCTACCGACACAGAATACATGGTCTACTTCAAGGGCAAGTTTTGATCGTCCACCTTTCACTACAGCCCGTCCTCCATTGAAACAGGAAACCGTCACTGCTCCAACGTTTGGTTTCAATCCATTAACAGGAACTGGTATATTTGATATGACTACTCAACCACCAAGTATGATCGACCTATCAACATCAAGAAATGTACAACAATATAGAGTAACAACAGTCGTACCACCTTTGTCTAATGAGTTTGGTACCGGATTTAATACATATCCAGATGTACCAACATTGAGTCCACATCCAGATTATGGTCTTAACGGCAATATTCAAAATCCAACGTCATTCTTATTTGATCCTTTTGTTGATCGTCAACAGACTATCCCTGATGTCCGTGTAGATATAGGTCCACCACCAATCGATGTAAAATTAGCAACAAATCTGGATAGAGTTATTGATTCCAGCAACAAATTCGACCAACCTCCAAGACAAAATGTGCCACAAGTACCAACTGTTAAATCCCCTGCAACAGATTTTACGAACACGTTCGACCAGTTTTCAACACAATCACCAGCTACATTTCCCCCAGCCATTGCGACGACACCGGTACATTTAGCTGAAAAACCTGCAGGCACGACTGCACAACCATTTCGTCCCACCCAACCAGCTACCACTTTGTCGCCTATAGTTTCATCTGTTCCAACTGATTGGACATATGCAATTAATGATACTAAGTCTACCGGTCAGATATCCGCTGCTTCAGCATCAACTAACAATTCAGAAAATAGGGTCATACCGTATGATATGACACCTTTTCAACATAATGAAAATTGGGCCATATTTGACCCAACCTCCTTACCTCCTGGTGTGAATTTTTCTGATTATGGACCAATAATTGAAATTCCAATAGACAGTCAGGTTCAGTTTACAAATGCTAACGACGTTGGTTTCCAGAATATGTTTTCACAAGCCGTGCCTGCCGATACAGCTGCTCCGACTGACACTTTTACTAAAACTGGTTCAACTGGGAACGCTAACATCAATCGAAATGTAGTCACTGAGCCACCTTACTTCAATTATATTGACGTAACTCCTTCGTCAAATAGTGCTGCAGAACTCCCAACACAAAGGCCACCTAGCACACAAACAAATGAACGGTTGCAGTTACAGCGTGTTGAGGGGAGGCCAACTAGTGTAGTAGGGAAAGGAGCAGATGCACAGTTCGTTGATATAAACCAAACAGATCAATCTAGGAACATGATGATTCCACCGCTAACGTGATGTCGTAGTGGAAACAATAAAGCAGTTGACGTAAATAACCAGAATGGCACAGACGCTTCATTTAATACACAAACATCACGGACAGAGGCTAGAGCGGATCTTCCACTGCCTCTTCCCAACCAATATAAAATCCAGCGTTTTGTTGTCAATGCAATTTAAACAATACACCGGCAGACTTTGTTTTCATTTCTAATATGCCAAAAATGAACAAAATGCATATCAGCATAAAAGGCTCTAAGGTAATTGATACGTTCAAGCATTATTGTCATTCACTGTTATTGAAGATATACTGCATGCATTTATGAAAGCCTCGAGTGTATCTACTGCCAATTAAACACGCAATGTATTAGTGGACAGTGAGACATAGTGAAATACCGGTAGCAGAGAAAAAATACTGACTGATCCGCTGAAAGAGCTATAAATCTGGTGAACACAGAGAAACCATTTTAAGTTGTATGATTTATGTATATTTTTAAAAATCTTACTGTGTATTGATCTTGTAAATATATCACAACATGGTTTATTTTGTATTCAATATTAATTCATTAAAGTCACATTTTTTTCACCATGTAATTGAATAAATGAATAGATTGTACTATCTATCTGTTTATTATAAATCGGAGACGAAATCCCATGATTGTGTAACTACAAACCATTTCTAGTTCAGCTTTCCTCTATTAAGTAGGAACCTCAGAATTGTATACGCTATTCGCTAGGTAAACCTTATCTATGATTTCAACTGTTGAAAGCATTCAAGAACTTTGAACGGATTAGACGATATGTTGATATGAAAGGTAACACCACTTCAAAATCTCATTTGCATTTTGGATGTACAATAATTTGCAGTTCTTATACCAAGAAAGATATATTACCGCCCTTTGCTCGAAAAACAATCCCAACATTGATTTGAATCGAGTGTGCATGCTATATATATATCGTATATATCGTGCATTATCTTTTCAATGATACTGCAAAAAGTAAGAAACGCTGTCCAACAACGCGGTATCATACATGTAAATACTCTAGTTTTGGTTTATAAACAAGACCCACAAAGACCTAAATGTGTGCGTATTTCTTCACATCCAGTTAAACTGTTATCCAACAAAACAGTTTTTCCGTGATGTGATAGACGTCATTATAATTTTCTATAATTAAAGACAAAGATTAATTGTAAATAAACAAATTCATTTTATTTCTTGAATAAAAGCACATCAAATTTGCAACACACAAAGTGAGCACATGCTTGGAATTATCAGTAACCCATGTCACTTTCGGCAAAGATCAACCGTGAACAAAACAAATAGAAATAGCAAGACACACAGTACAATCATTTTCATAAATCTAAAGATAATTGCATTATCGAAACTGGAAAACCAGAAGCACGTGAAAGCTTTATTTGAAACAGCACCTAAACAAAAGGAAAAAATGACGTGGAAACTGTGTAACATGTAAAAGCACCTAAACAAGAGCACAGACACAGGAGTGACTGCAAACTCTTGGTACACTGACTAACATCCGGGGATTCGGAGTAAATAACGCAAAAATTTTAGTGTAAAAAAGAATGATATTCTTCTTTCTGAAAAATACTTTGTCTTTTGCGACATAGATGTACGCAACATTCAGTCCTAAGTTACACAACAGGTATTACACAACACATGTTGCTTCACACGACACATTCTAAAACATAAACAATCTTCTTATTTGCAGACAAAAAATAAATTTACGTTACAAAATAGGTAAATTTGCATCTTTTGAAAAGCTTTTGTATATGTTACTAAATAAAAGGGTCCTGCGGAGAAATACAACCGTGTAGCAAAATCACTTATACAAAATATAATGCTTCAAAAATGCACAAAGGTATGAATCTGAATCATATAACTCTTGCCCTGTTGGTAGAAAATAGTTAATTTAGGTCAATATAACAATCATCTGTTTGATTGTGTTTTATTTTTTTCGTCTATCAGTAATAAAATTCTTTGAACTTCTGCTAAAACAAATTATGTTTCGAAAAGTAAAATTTGGACAGAAACTTTCATCGTTCAAAGGGTGTAATCATGGGAAATTAACTGACAAAATAACAAACAATGACTCACATAGTACACTTATCGCAAAGGCTGTTCTACATATTTTATGGTGGCAGATTTAATATTTCATCTACTAAAATCTTGCACATCTAAAACATAAACATAATTTTCTAAATATCCCTGTGTCTTTTGATAAAAATAGAATTCGGTGGGTTTCGTATAAAAATAGGCATACAATAGTTATCAGTTATATAAAACCATGACATGTGTATAAAATGTTGCATCTTTTTAACAGGGCGCAGAAGAATTGTAACTGTCTACGACTGAGAATAAGCCTTGTGTTATATTGAATATTTAGCAACATTTAGAAACTTGTAAGAGCCAATATGAGCCTTTCTTTATCTAATAAAAGTACAAATGTATAAAACATAAAGCAAAAAAGTAAACTTTCAGTAAACAAAATGTTTTATTCGTAAACACGGAATAAAAATTCATTTTATGAAGCTGTTTTTCTCGTCATGTGAAAACAATCATCTGGTAAAAGACGACATCAAAACATTATAATATAAGCACATGTTTGTCCGAGCTATACAAAACATTACAAAACAATAAAAGAACAACAACTAACAATAACAAAATGAACTAGAAATGTATCCATAGGACACAGATGACCCTGCTTAGACTTTGTTTTTAAATCAATTTTACAGAAAAGAATTAAAAATATAACTATGTACTCTGGCTGTGATCTTTGGAACCATTTTCTTGTAAAAAAACACCTGTACGAATAAGTGGACTCTAACCAAAACTGAACTTGACCTGTGTCTTATGATCCCTAAACTACATGTTAAAATCTAAATCAAATGCATGTTACCTTTAAAAGTTATTACTCGGAAACCACCAAAGTGCTGAAACTTAAGGCGAAAAAGGGTCATAGCTCCTGTAACAGCAATGACTCCTAGATTGTAACCAAATCAAACTAGAACTGTATTTTATGATTATAAACCTGCATGTAAAATCTAAGTAGAATCTATACAACCTTTCAAACGTTATTGATAAGAAACTAAAATCTGCACAGACGGACGTACAGGGGTAACACTTTATGGCATGCCATGAATCTTGTAATGACAGGGGCATATAAAGTATATGGCAGAAACATTTACTGTGTAAACTTTGGCAGTAAGTTTGGTTACTCAATATGTACATCTCAAAGTACAGCAACCCTCAAGCATCTATCTCTAACTTTTCATTCTCCTAGCATGCACATTTAAGTGGAAATGTTAATGTATGAGACTAGTATATTCTTACTGAAAAGCAGTAAAACGTTGCGTCCATAAAGAAATGTATGTCAGCCATGGTGTGTCTTTCAACGAAACAATTCTATTACGTCAATAAAATATATGGCAATCAATTTTATTTGGAGACACACAGATTCGTATTTTGAACACAGATCTGTATCTTTAAAGCATTTCTTCCGGCTATAAACTCTGCCGGACACCCACGACTTTGTGTTACGAGAGTAGTCTCGTGTATTCTCCTGGATAGTTGGGCTCCTCATCCAGGTGTCTCACATATATCTGTGGTTTCACTTCTAGTTTTAGCTTCATGAAGTCACGAACGAATGTTAGGAAATAAACCAGGAATGTCAAGGCCGTTATCCACTCTCCCACCGTACTTGTTAAATGAGCAGCAAATCCCTGAAAATAGAAAATTAATACTGATGACTTTGTTTACATTATCATTAATGCAGATCGAAATGAACATATTTCTCTTTACAAGGAAGTTCATATATACGAAAAAGATTCTTTCGACGTTGCTAAATACGAGTTGGAAATGATAAAAAGACACAGGTACATTTTTTCTCTCACTTTTTTGTCTGTCATTTATCACATCAAGATACTGGTAGAAGTTATAGAAAACACTATTGAAATACCTAACAGACACAGACTCGATTTCAAAGATTGAAGACAGTGTTTCAATCTAGGAACTTAGTTTATAGACAGAAAGAAACTACCGAAAGAAACTTAGTTTATAGACCGAAAAAACTTAGTTTATAGTCCGAAAGAAACTTAGTTTATAGACAGAAAGAAACTACCGAAAGAAACTTAGTTTATAGTCCGAAAGAAACTTAGTTTATAGACAGAAAGAAACTACTGAAAGAAACTTACTTTATAGTCCGAAAGAAACTTAGTTTATAGACCGAAAGAAACTTAGTTTATAGTCCGAAAGAAACTTAGTTTATAGACCGAAAAAAACTACCGAAAGAAACTTAGTTTATAGACCGAAAGAAACTTAGTTTATTTACCGAAAGAAACTGAGTTCATAGACCGAAAGAAACTTAGTTTATAGACCGAAAGAAACTACCGAAAGAAACTTAGTTTATAGTCCGAAAGAAACTTAGTTTATTTGCCGAAAGAAACTGAGTTCATAGACCGAAAGAAACTTAGTTTATAGACCGATACAATAAAGCTACCATGCCTAGATCTGAAGTAACACCACTCAGCAAACTGGAGTTTGTAATAAGCTATTCAAAACGTGGCTTTCAGGACTATCGTTAGTAAAACAAGTCCAAACAAGAGCCATGTTACACATGGTTAATCCCCCCGCCATGAAGAAGTTACCAGAAGGTTGTACTTTCGTACATTTTACTTGGTGAGAGGAAATCCTTAAAAAGCCGTATAGTTATGGTCATGCTGAGTACAGTTTTCAAGTAAGTGGAAAAAGAATAAGGATGTGAAGAGAAGGTTTGCAAAATTATATTAATGTTCATTATCAGTATAGGTATGATATTTTTCTATTTGACTAAAAGTAGGCAAGGTAGAGTTATTGTTCTTGCACACGCACTTCCTACCAATGTGCTATGTCAGTGTATTAAGTTTGAAGAAAATCCCTCAAGTACTTTTGGAGTAATGCTCTGGACAAAACTTTTAAAGTAAATCTGATAAAGGGGAATAACTCTAAAAGGTAGGTAAGGTAGAGTTATTGTTCTTGCACACTGCACTTCCTACCAATGTGCTATGTCAGTGTATTAAGTTTGAAGTAAATCCCTCAAGTACTTTTGGAGTAATGCTTCGGACAAGTAAATCTGATAAAGGGAATAACTCTAAAAGTAGGCAAGGTAGAGTTATTGTTCTTGCACACTGCACTTCCTACCAATGTGCTATGTCAGTGTATTAAGTTTGAAGTAAATCCCTCAAGTACTTTTGGAGTAATGCTCTGGACAAAACTTTTAAAGTAAATCTGATAAAGGGGAATAACTCTAAAGGTAGGTAAGGTAGAGTTATTGTTCTTGCACACGCACTTCCTACCAACGTGCTATGTCAGTGTATTAAGTTTGAAGAAAATCCCTCAAGTACTTTTGGAGTTATGCTTGGACAAGTAAATCTGATAAAGGGGAATAACTCTAAAAGTAGGCAAAGGTAGATTTATTGTTCTTGCACACTGCACTTCCTACCAATGTGCTATGTCAGTGTATTAAGTTTGAAGAAAATCCCTCAAGTACTTTTGGAGTTATGCTCTGGACAAAACTTTTAAAAGTAAATCTGATAAACGGGAATAACTCTAAAAGTAGGCAAGGTAGAGTTATTGTTTTTGCACACTGCACTTTCTACCAATGTGCTCTGTCAGGTATTAAGTTTGAAGTAAATCCCTCAAGTACTTTTTGGAGTTATGCTTCGAACAAGTAAATCTGATAAAGGGGAATAACTCTAAAAGGTAGGCAAGGTAGAGTTATTGTTCTTGCACACGCACTTCCTACCAATGTGCTATGTCAGTGTATTAAGTTTGAAGTAAATCCCTCAAGTACTTTTTGGAGTAATGCTCTGGACAAAACTTTTAAAGTAAATCTGATAAAGGGGAATAACTCTAAAGGTAGGTAAGGTAGAGTTATTATTCTTGCACACTGCACTTCCTACCAAGTGCCAGTCAGTGTATTAAGTTTGAAGAAAATCCCTCAAGTACTTTTGGAGTTATGCTTTGGACAAGTAAATCTGATAAAGGGGAATAACTCTAAAAAGTAGGCAAGGTAGATTTATTGTTCTTGCACACTGCACTTCCTACCAAGTGCTATGTCAGTGTATTAAGTTTGAAGAAAATCCCTCAAGTACTTTTGGAGTTATGCTACGGACAAAGTTTTTCAAGTAAATCGATAAAAGGGGAAAACTCTAAAAAGAAGGCAAAGGTAGAGTTATTGTTCTTACACACTGCACTTCCTCCCAATGTGCTCGTCAGGTTGAAGTTTGAAGAAAACGCTCAAGTACTTTTGGGTTTGCTCCGGACAAATTGGGACGGACGCACGGACGCACGGACGGACGGACGAAGACCATTTCAAATCCCCTTCGCCTTCGGCGGGGGATAAATTAAGACGAATATTAATTCTTATTAAATAGTTGTACGCATTATTTTGAAGTAGACTTGCTACAAACGCAACTTATTTACCTTCTGATGGAAAAAGCGGGACCATTAAACTATTTATAAACGAAATGCACATTTATTTGTCTGTCAATACGCAAGTTGTTTTTATATATAAGTTTATGTATTGCTTAAATTAAACTCACTGCTTGTTTCGGTTTCCAGTGCAACTTGTCTGTCCCGGGCTCCTTCTGTATTCTTGAAATAACAGAACTCACAATAGCTTGACAAAGTTAAGGAAATTCTAATGAAAGGCAGAAAACTAGGAAGCTTGATCCCTTGGAAAGCCAAATGTTCTCCATGGTGACCACTGAAAACTTTACTTCCAACTCAATAATCTGGCAAGGTATTTGTATGCATGTGTGATAGATATTTTGACAAAATCAGTGAAGTAACAGTGAGGTTCAGCTGACCATATCTACCGTATTTTTGCCCCTACCCGAAATTATTTTTGGCAGTTGCAAGTTAAACCAGTAACTTTCAAAATCACTTAATTTAAACTTTACTTCTGAAAATTAATGTCGGAAAATAAAGTAGTTTTCCTACCTACTTTTTTAGCATGTTACCAGAACTACATTAAATTTCTTGACCTAATTACTATTTCCTGATCACTACCTACTTAAATTACTTACCACATGTGGTCTGTAAACAAAATATTTTTACAAAACAGACTACTGATCGTTTACTAGTATTTACCATATAGGTACATGTATCATATAAAGGATACTTATCACCATAACCAGGAATGAGATGATAGTGAGGGTCAGCCGAACACGACATATATATATGCCGTTGAAATCCGGTTGCATGTGGTATGTTAACGCTGTCTGTATGATCGCATAGACCACGCCCACACCAAATACAAACATCGCCCCCGTCAAATGAACTGGTTCTACATTGGTTTCCTGAAAATTAGAGTGATTTCATATTGTATAATGATATATACAGAAAGAAGTATAAGGTGTTAACGCCCTGTTAGAGGGGCCTCGTCAGTGCATGATTTACGTGTTTGCCAACTAGAAGGGAAAGGAAACTAAATGAGGAGTTGCCGAGAAGCTCATTCTATGGAAAGCAGGATAAAAGTTAATGTATTACGCATAGCTCACTCCTGTTTGTTATGCCAATCTGACGCATAAACGCAATATATTATGTGTATATAGCACCGGTATCTAGCTTGAAATGTTATAAGAGCATTGTGATAGGAGCAACCAAAGACTAGTTTAGGCAAAATTGTAGTCCTCTTACAGCAACCTTCGGCCGCCTTGTGTACTTAATATCGGCTGGTCAAGTATTTTAAAATTATTGCTACAGGGTGATTGCATCGAAACAAAATAGTTCTAGTACCTGAAAGTTTGCGACAAGACTAAGACCAAGTGCAGTGATCATACCAAGCACCAGTCCAACTTTATTCAAAATTCTCAGTTTGGAATCTTCCGCTGTTTCTCCGAGGACTTCTACCAACTTGTAACGGACGTATATTGTACATAGACCTGCAACAAGCGCGTAAAATGTTATGCACGAGTTACTTGATTGGCAAAAAACTTCACGTCCTAGTCAATTCTGATTCATACCAGAAATACGTTCGTAACTTCGAGACATATTGTGTCCAGACTTGGTTGCACATCTTAGATTACTTGATAAAAAAGCATAGACTAACAACAAACTAGATGTCCACATGCAACACGTCTAGCCCGCTAACTGCAATGGATTGTAGTCAATTCAAAATTTCCGATGCATTAAGAGGTTATAGCCCCGACAAGGTCTCGTGTGTCCATTTTTACCTTTAATCTCTAAGTTTGACATTGTCGTTTCAGCTACAGACGTATGCCTTGTGCAAGATACGCTGTTAAATTCTTGTAAACAAGTGTCCAAAGTCAATTCAAAATCTTTTAATGCATGAGGATGTTACGGCCCGGACAATGTCTCGGGTGTCCATTTTTCACGCACATACATGGAACCACCAAAGTGGACTGATCAAATCTTTCGTCCTAGTGATCGTATGGTATGTTTTTGCATGAAAAGGAAAGGTCATAAAACCCTTACCGACCATACATAAATTACATGAAACGGTTTTGTTTTTTTCTAAAATAAGACTTTTAAAGTACATACATAGTGCTGCACAAATATTCAGGAACTGACTGAAAATACAACTCTCAGGTGGTTTGGTCCCCGTGTCACTGAAAAAAGAAACGTCATTATACACATTGTTGTCCTATCAAAAATCTAAATTAGTGTACCTTTTAGGCGGGAAAAGGGATAGTTCCCAGCATGTTCAAGTAAGGAACCATAAATGATTTACTAGGTTGCTTAAACAGTACTGGTCTTTTAAGTTTGTGTCAAAAATGAATTCATACATGTATAAAGGTCTCAAAACATCTAGTATGTAAAGGCTATATGCATCGGAACAATTGGTCTACACTGGATCCCGCTATCACGATCTAGCAGGTCGACTGGTACTCTCGTACTTACAACAAACCCAATATACATGTTCTGATCAGAACTCACCTCAATCTCACCTACACCAAAACAAATCTTCAAATTTTATTTATTAAAAGTCAGTACTTTCTTTACGACCTCTTTAATAAATGATCATTTTATCATGAAAATGTCAACTCTATCGAATTATTGATCCTCTGCAAGACTGCAGCATTAGAATCTCTCCTGGTGCACCATGATGAGCAATTTCTCGTCTACATGATGTCATTACGCTGCAGAAAATTGAGCGCAAATTAACGTGTTTTAAATCAATGATATTAATGAATCATTCGTGACATTCGTGAAACATGCAAAGTCTAGCAATTCCAGTAACTCTGAGTATCTTAACAAGAGGCTTTTAATTTGTCTTATATAGGCCTATACGCCTGTAAAATTAGGAGCAAATGATTTTTTTTATAATTGATGACAGTGGGCCACCGACGAGGCCTGCGACAATGTATGATACAGATTATGACTGCCATGTACACTAACCACACAGCATGCCTTTTATCTTAATCAAGTAAAATTTCATTTCTCACCTAATATATGGGAAATCTGGCGATACATCATCGTTCAATATTGCTATGATATACGTCAATATAAAAGTGAATGCTGCTAAAATGACCAACAGCAAAGGCAAATAGCTCATACCACGACAACACATTTTGCTGAGCTCCTGCAGGGAATATGCTGTAACAAACACAGAAATACAGAAATAAGATTTACATGTATATAGATTAAAATGTTATGTAGTTAATGTTTCAGGCGTAGCTTTGTTTATTCTGTTTAAAATTGATGATCACTTGGTGTGTACACCTGTTGCTCTTATATTACTACAAGCGAAATTGACCACATATGTACGAAATACACCCCTTACATTGCTTTCTAAATCAAACGAAGAAGCTATAAATAAAGCGCAGCTCAATGTATAATATATAACGATATTTCACAGAATAAGAATAGCTCTCTGGCAATATTTTTTGTTGGGGAAGCAAATGTATACATAAACATTGTTTTCAGAGAAAATGCATAAACGGTAATTCTATCATATGCTCATGAGTAAATTCAAGTTTGAAAACCCCAAAAGTCATTTTTATAAAACACCCCAGACCGACTATCAAGCATAATATATATTATACATGTACTTGAATTATTATATAAAAAAGACTTTTGGAGGGTATAAACTAAACTTCAATGCGCTGTGGTTTCAGCAACACGCTAGGTAGTCCAGTGCTGTGGTTTCAGCAACACGCTAGGTAGTCACTTTCACATTATATATACAGAGAGACTCTTACATGTACAAGGATGTTTTAAAAAGATGAATACAATATTGTTTGATAAACCTTACATAATATTAACTCAGATGATTCAATATTATTGTCTAAATATGAAGATATATTGTGATTTCTTATATATAAATACTGGATATATCTACTTTCAATTCAAAAGTAAATTACGATAGTTTACCTGTCTTTTTGTGGTTTCTCTTCTTAGCAGTAAAATTTGTATATTCCCTTGTGTATGTGTTAACAATGCCTTAATACAATGGTTCGCTTTTGATTTTGTCTACTTTGTGCTTGCTACAGAGGCTGGCGAAGATCAATATGACCGTGCAAGTTAGTTTAACTCGGAGATAAATGGAATTATCTGATAATTTTCCAACAAAATTTATAGTTATTGATTTTAAATTGTCACATGAGAATGA